>VYZS01020600.1:0-37859 GCA_013400695.1 Neodrepanis coruscans | reverse complement strand
ATTTTATTGTTGTTATTATTATTTAATCTGCACCAGATAAAGGCATTTAGACTCAGAAGAAACAGGCACTAGTTTGCCACTGATCAAAAAAATAGTGAGCAATGAAATTGGATGGTGGCACACAAACTCTTCTGCTCAAGGGCAATTGAAAACAAAACAAAATTATTTTATTTTGTTTGTGGTTTAGGGTTTTTTTTTAAGGGTTTTTTAAGGGTTTTTTAAGGGTCCAGTCTGAGTCAGGCTGCGTGATCAATCCTTATTGTCAGAATGTCATTCCTGGTGCAGCCAAAGGCTGTGGAGAACCTGTATTTGATATTTAAAAAATAATTCTAATTTCACAAATCATGAGAACTTAGTGGTTAAAATGTTTTGCTGCTTAAAATCAGCAGGTTAAAAAAGGAATATTCAAGCCTGCTTTTGATACCAGGGCACAGTTCTGGCTGTGACAGCTTTTAATCAGAATATTCCCAACTTTATACAAACATGTTTTGCATTGGCCACCCCTGACTCAACATTGCTGTCCCTGGGGACATACGTTCTGCTTCCACATACAAAAATCATTTCTTTTGAGGTGAGATGATCTTTAAGGTCCCTTCCAGCCCAAACCATTCTGGGATTCTGTGTTTTCTGTTCCGTGGTGGGACAAGTGTTTCTCCCCGTGGCTTTTACTTTGAAGAGCAGGTAGTCCCCAAAATCTTAAAAATAGGGCCTGATTTCAACTTGCAAAGGCAGTGGAAGTGAATAGAGCAGTTCATGCCTCCCCTTTGACACACACACACCCTCCCCTCCAAGAGCAGAGGAGATCCCCAGGAAGGAAGGACAGAACATTTGCACACACCAGGATCTGCTTCCACTCCCTCTCCGGGAGATGCCAGGGGTCATTTTCATTGGCAGCAACGCTCAGGTAACCTTGGAATGCTGCAGGATTTATGGGATGAGGTGTGTGAGTGAGCCCCAGTTGTGTCAGCAGCACTGGAAGCCCAGGGCTCATCCCTGTCAGAGGCAGCAGCTCTTCCTGCCCAGCGAGGCCGTGACGGAGTTTTGGCAGCGCTTTGTGCTGACACCAGCAACTGCTCCAGCTGGGAAAACAACCTCCTGGGCCACCCCTGGGCTTGGATGTGGCCTGGGGATGGAGAGAGGCAGCACCAGCTCAGGGTGGTTCTGTTTCAGAGCTCTGCAAAATGGGGGAGATCTCCCCAAAATTGTTCTTGAGATCGAGGCGGGCTTGGTCCCGGGGGGGTTTGGGCTGTCAGGGCTTTTCATGAGGATGTGGAGTGGCAGGAGGAGGGGGAATGGCTTTAAAATGACACAGGACAGGGTTAGGTGGGAGATTGGGCAGGAATTCCTGGCTGGGAGGGTGGGGAGGCCCTGGGATGGATTTCCCAGAGAAGCTGTGGCTGCCCCTGGATCCCTGGGAGTGTCCAAGGTTGGAGCAACCTGGGACAGTGGGAGGTGTCCCTGCCCAGGGCAGGGGGTGGAACAAGAACAAGATAATCTTTAAGGTCCCTTCCAGCCCAAACCATTCTGGGATTCTGTGACTTTCTCACACTTTGCCATTTTGTTGAAATTCTAAATTTTTTAAGCAAGTAGGAATAGTTCTTTCCCAATTTCTGAAGGATTCCAAGCAATAAGAACAGCCAGCAAGGTTTGGTGAACACAGCAGCCTTTGATTTGTTCTTTATGGCAATTCTGAATGCAGATTTCCAACAAAAAGGGGCAGAGAGGCTGGATAAACTCTCCATTCCATGATGGTCTGGATGAAAATCTCTTGAAGAAAGGGATTCCACAGGACACTTGCTTCCATGGAACCATGGAATTGTTTGAGTGGGGAAAGACCTTGAAGACCATCTCATCCCACCCCTTGCCATGGGCAGGGACACCTCCCACTGTCCCAGGCTGCTCCAAGCCCTGTTTCCAGGTGTGTTTCTGCTCCTGGAGATGGTAAAGAGAAGGTGCAAAGGTGCACTCAGGGATACCTTGGAGCACTTCCAGTCCTGGTGGCCAGAGACAGCATTTCCTGATCCTTCCAAGTGGCATTTTTAGTGCCAGATTTGATATCTCAGCAATGCTGCAGTGACTCCCCTCCCAGGTCTATTTTTGTGCCTTCCACATGGATGTGGTGTCTGGGATGCTCATGTTTCCAGAGAGAGAGGAGTGAATGAAAGGAGCTGAATGAAGCATATTTTCAGCTCAGTGTGAAAAGCTGGGTTTGCAGGCTGTTGAAATGTGAATTTTGAGCCATTGCAGGGAGGCAGGTGCTGTTTCTCTGCAGAGTGAAGAGGTGATTCCAGGGGGATTCTGTTGTCTTATTGATAAGAAATCATTCCTGAGGGGTTTTTATTGAGTATCTTTGTCCTGTGCATCATTAAAGGCATCATTTCTTTTATTTGATGGGATGATCCACCCCAGAAATCTGTATTTGAACCCCCAGGGTTCAAGCAAAAGGTGAGTTTGAGACATTCAGCAACAAAGAAGAATGAGGCAACATGGCAAATGTCCTCAGATTTATTAAAATTAAAATAAAATATTTCTTCCAGGTCCCACTAAATCATCAAGGCTCGTTTGCTGCAGTGCTCTAATTATGTAATAATGCACTTGATGGGGTTGGCTTCATGTTTTAAAGAAAGTTGGACCAGTAAAGTGAGGAAGTCACTGGCCAAGTGCTGGAAATCAGGTGACTGAAGTGAAACTGGTGCTTGGGGACTGCAGATTTCAGCTGTAGAAAAAATTTTCAAGTGACATCAAAAAATGTTTTCAGCTCAGGTAACTTCAATGAGTTACTCAAAATCGTGGGGGAAAAAAAAAAAATTGAAAAATTAAGAAGGAAAAGCAAACCAGTTCCCCCCCATTCTGGCTAAAAATAAAGTGTGAGAGGGCAGGAGAGCTGAAAATCGTGCAAATTGTCATCTGCAGTGAAATGGCAGCAGATTTCCTCTTTACTTCATCAGCACAAGGGCAGAACATGTTTTATCTTTAACCTTTCTCATGTACTGGCACATCCAGAGCTTCTGTTTTTCCTGAAATGTCATTTCTGTTTATTCCAACAGAGTCCCAGGCTGTGATTTGGAATTTTTTACTTCAATTAGAGACATTTTACTGGTGACTATTTCTTCCCCCTAAAATCAAGATTAGAAATAAATGTTGGGTTTTATTTTAGGAGAAACTGTCCCAGGGTCAGAAAGAAGCATCAGTTCATCCCCATCTCCCACCCCAGGAAGGTGACAATTATTTAATTGTAGAAAAAAGAACCTCCCAGCTCCTGTTTTGAGTTAATTTCCCTTTAATTTTCTTTGATTACAGAGATGCTTTTTAATTCGTTCTTTCAGTCCTGGTCTCTCAAAGAGCAAAACCCTCCAGCCCCTGTTTTCTTTATCAAGACAAATTTAGGGCTGGTTCCTTTTAATTTGATAACTAAATTCATCTCTGAGGAACTGAAATTCTAAGGAGGCAGTTACTGAGCTTTATTGGAGGTACATTTCCCTGCTTTAATGTACATTTTTTACTTGCATCTCCCTGGATTTTATCAGATAAATTAAGATAAGGAGTCTGTGAATCTGTGCCTTGGATTTGGAGGGCTCAAAATAAGAGTTGCAACCTAAGAATTCCACTTTTTTTTCCCCCTTTAATTCCCTTTAAACTGGTTCCTCAGTTTTACCTTTCTGAGGAGACACATTTAATGTGTTGTATCTGGTTACAAAGCAGCCAAAAATTGGTTTTTCTTTGGTAAAGATGTAACATGATCTTAAATTCCTCAGTTTTTAATTAAAATAAAAGGCAATCCATTGCCTTTCCCTTCAGAGACTTTTCTCCCTGCCTGCAAATACAGATTATTTCATTTGTCAGTGAAAAGAAAAGACAGAGATATTTTCTTTTGAGTAATTTGATTGTCACATCTCTTTAGTTCTTTCACCTCTAGGGAATAAATAAATGCCCCTGCAGCTGATGAAATATATAATCTTTTAATGTTACTTGAATTTGGAATCCATAATACTGGGTTGTTGTTTTGTTTTTTTTCTGTGTTGTGGTCCATGCATTTCATACAATAAAAGTGTTCTGTGCTTATTCTAGTGAATAAACCCTTTTAAAATCCATCTTGGTTTGTATTTGAAGGCATATTTTATATTTTTTTTCCTTTTTTTTCCTTTCCCCTATTCTATTCCCTGGCCAGCAAAGCTGTTGGGCATCTGCTCAAATTTAAGTGTAGCAGCAGCTTCATGGGGCACTCTTTGATTTTCATCATCTCATGTTCCCCCAGTGTTTATTATTCCTCAGGAAAAGGAGCTATTTCCAGGAGCTTTTCAAACCCCTCTAATGCACAGTGTTTGGAACTTAAAAAGCTTCTTTTCTGGTTTGGTTTTTGTTCCAGTCGAGTCAAAATTGGGCCTTTTTTTCTTTTTTTTTTTTAACATTTTTCTTTCCTCCCGTGGTATTTGTTTGTGTCTTTTGTGCTGCATTAGTTGCTAAATTGTACTTTTTGTGGTCAGGGTCTGTTTCTAGCTTGAGCTTTTCAGTTCTAAAAAAGAATGATGCCAAGTATTTTGCAAAGGTTTATCTGCCAAGAAAATTTCACAGGAGAAAAACCAACCTCTGCTTGGAAGCATAGAGCTGATTTTTGTTATTTTTTCTTTTTCTCCCCCTAAATAAATGTTAATAAATGCATTAATCTTTGCTTTATTATCATTATCCTGATTGCCACAGGTCTCTGTCTTTAATAATTATCTCCAGGAATAGGAATAGATTGAGAATTAAATGTTTGAGACCTGCAAAGCCTCTTTGCTTGTGCAAACCCTGAGCCTGGTTTTTGTGCAGAATAAAAGGACTCGGCCTAAAGTCATTAATGAGCTGTTAATCCCTAATTGCTGGAGTTAATTGGCCTTGAGTGAGAAAGTGTTTGAAGTCTGGGAGTGAAAGGTGGGTGTAAGGGATGGTTCTGTTGGGGTGTCTTGGAATCTGTGAAGTCTCTGCTGGGGGAATGGTTTCTGAAAGCCTCTGTGCCCTCCACTATAAAGGAGCCTGGTACTGCTCTGCATCTCCAAAAATCCAGCTGGAAAATTGGGGGGATGGACAATTGCCTGGATCCCTGGCAGTGTCCAAGGGCAGGGTGGGATCCTGGGACAGGGTNGTGTCCAAGGGCAGGGTGGGATCCTGGCACAGTGGGAGGTGGAATGAGATGGGGTTTGAGGTCCTTTCCAACCCAAACCATTGTGGGATTCTGTGTCAGGTCTGGCACAAAGCTCAGCCTATCCATAAGATTGATGTTAATATTTGGGAGAGTTGTCCCATTTTTGGGTTTAGTTGTGTTTTTTTTTTAAGCTTTCCTCTTTTGTTCCTCTTTCTCTATTTTTATTCCATCCCTAGACCTTCACAGCTGAAGGAGAAGAATAAATTTAACATCTATTACAGAAACATTCCCAGCACCAAGTCTGTATCCACTCCACCACTCTGTTTGTTACTGGGACAGGGCTGCAGGGGAATTTTTGGCTTGTTTTTGCTCATTTTTAGGTAAAAGCCCAAACCTAGAAGTGCTCCTGCAAAGGTTTGGTACAGGCACCCCTGTAGAGGGTAGAATCCATGGATTATGTGCCATTCCTGACTCTCCTGAGGGTGCTTTCAGGGTGTGCTGCTGGGAGAGGAACCAGCACACACTCCCTACTCAATCCAAAACTGGAAAGCAGTAGTGGGAACTGCTATTTTTGGCTGCAGAGGAGCTCTGAAGTCACACTGGGGCATGTGCAGGTGATTCCCCCACTTGCCTCCCATCCTGAAATCAAGATTTGGATCTGCTCTGAGCAAGGTTTGCCTCCAATCTCTGTGCTTGGGTTAACCTTTACCTGCCAATTTTCAAGGCTTTTTTTTTTGTCTCAGAGCTTTCAGAGAATTTGGTTTCTTTTACAAAATACTTTTCCTAATGTACAGAACCACAGAAGGCTCCTCTTGTGAAGGATTGTGACTCTAGACTCACACAATTGCTTTTAGTTTTTGAGTAGTTTTGTGGCTTCATGTTGATATTTTATGAATTCTCAGCTTTACAGTCAAGGTGTCAAACTCAGCTGGTGAAGAGATGGTCTTTGAGAAGAACAAGCATCTCCTTTCCAGTCATGAAGAATATGTTGCTATTAATTATTTTAGCTGCCTGATAGTTTTCCAGCTCTATTTTCAAGTAATTCTAGATATTTACTGACTGATTTATGCAAATCATAACTGTGTAATTAATTATGATGAACTCTAGGAACACTTATTGAACTTTTATTCATTTAAAGCCCAGCAGGTTTCCATCCACCAGGGTGGAATTCTCTCACACATCCCTTGCCACAAGTCGAGGGAGAAATGTTAAACTTTTCAGGTCAGAAACCTGATCCAGTCTGGCAGTTCCAGTCAGATTTCCTCGTGTTGCTTCTTGGGGAATGATTTTTATGGATCTGATGGATGTGTGTTCACAAAAAATTCCAAGCAAAGGATGAAATCTCCCCAAATTTGTTGTGTTGGAGCCCTCAGGACCCCAGAGCTGCTCTGGCATCTTCAGGATCCCATTTGCTGTTCCAAGGCCTCTGTGCCCCTCTCTCCCTGTTCCTATTTGCAGTAGCCCTGCTTTTTTCAGATTATCTTGGATCAGGTGTCTTTTTTTATTGCCCTGATGCCTGTAATATTTGGGATTCTCATTTTTATCACCCTGCAGTGCTTCCTGTGTGTACAAGGACTGTGTTTGCAGGGGTTTAGGGCAGGTGAGAGACATTTCTTTGGGTCACATCAGTTGGGGTGACAGCTCTAAACAGTGAATTCAGGGAGGTGTTTGGTGAATTCAAGGTGAGAGATGGAAAGAAAATGGGACTCTCCAAACCACAGGGGTGAGAGCTGTGAAATGGGAAGAGGTCACAGACTAGAAAGCAGATGAGAAGCTTCTGTTTGAGTGGCAGGGCAGGAGGTCAGGTACCTCTGGGAGGGATATTGAGTGACTGGGGACAGCAGGACATCGTGGTCACTGCTGAGTGGAGCTTGGCAAGGGCTGAATAACTTGGGGAGGGATGGGGAGGGAGCTGCAATTATGATTTGATTAAAGGGAGACACGGTTGGACAAGCAGCTCTTCTGCTGAATTGGGCTGTTGATCCCAGGCTGGAGATGAGACAATGACACTGGGGACAGCAGGGGACTTGCCATGGGCACTGAAAATACTAATTTGGAGGCTGGGAGAGAGGGATGCTGCTGCCTGGATCTTCCCATTCCCTTCCCTCAGTGTTTAGTGGCTGGAAGAGGACACTGAGCACATGAACTTGCTTTGAGGTGTCCAAGATTGTCCAATTTTTGACCATCTCACGTGGCTCAGCCCTGTGGATCCCACCCCCCCCAGGGTGGAATTGTGTGGCTTGCACTCATGAAAGCAAATAAAACACCAGTGCAGAGAGCACAGCAGGTTCTGAAACCAGTGTTCTGTGTTAGTTCTGGTCCTTGGCTACAGAAAATATCCTGCCCAGAGTGTGTTTTCTCACGTGGGAAACACCACACACAGGGATTGCCACGGGTGTCACCCCGAGTTCCACTGTCCCACAGCAGCTTTTTGGGAGGAGAAAGTGAAGTCTCAGTGGGGAAAACCCAAAGATTTTTTGGTGTGTGATGTTCTAAAACTCTCCCAACTCCCCCCAAAACCTTTTGGTGACATTAGTGACATGCTTGGTCACTGTATTCAAAAAAAACCCAAAGTATTTGAAATATTTTATTTTGAACACAACCCCCATGTGATGTTCAGCTGCTAAAATATTCTGGGAGGGCTGAGCTCAGTGGGATGCTGTCACTCCTCCTCAGCAGGCTGGGGGACAGCTGGAGAGGAGGTGACCCAAAAGCTGCTGCAGAGCTCTTCTTTCTCAGGAAACATCCTCTGGAAAGGATCAAAAAAGGAGCAAAATAAATTTGGCTCATTCTGATACATCCTTGTTCTGAGCCCATTTTTGGGTGGGTCACTTTTGCTGTTGGAGCTTTGGGATCCTTCTGCCAAAATGCTGCAGTTTTGATTTTCATTCTGTGTGGGACATGATGTTCAGTTTTGAGTGTCACTAATTAGAATTGGGATCAATACTGACAGCAAAAGCTCTGTCTTCCTTTTGGGGAAAGTCTTGCAGAAATATTCTGGGAATCTGGGCTTTCATTCTTATTATTAATTATTAATTTAATTCATACAGAAACTGGAAATTTGGAATTGGTCTTGTAGCCTTTAATGTCAAGATGAGATTTTAGGAGACCTCCCTACACACTGAAGGAATCAAGGGCAGAAGAATTAAAGACAATAAGAAATCTAACAGGTTTTATCTCCCTTAAAACTGAAATATTAAAAATATTCATGAGAGCTCATCAAAGTTCATGACAGATGTCATCTTTATGTGATAAATATGAACAAATGATAATTGTTTTCCATGTGAATAATTGCTCATGAGGTCCTGAACAGATCTGGATTATTTGGTGTGCAGTGACAGCATCCCAGGCCTCTGCTTGGTCTCAGCTCATTTTAAATTGAGACTTGAAATACTGAGGGAGTTTCAGGGGATGAGAAAGACACGGATTTTGGCTTGAAAAATGTAAATAAGACAAGTAGAAGAACTGTAATTTCTCAGCCTTGCAGTTCCCCTCTGTGGTGCAGCACTGAATCAGGAAGAAATACTGGCACATCATTTCCTAATCCTTCACACCAGGGGCTTTTGTTTTTGCCAGACAGAATTTGTAGCCAAGTTTCAGGTTGGATTCCCAAGGATTCCCAGTGTGGATGTGGTGCCTTCCTGCCTGGGGCTTCCCTTGGTAACTACACAGCTTTTCCTGGAAAAAAACCAGAAGGATTCACAGGGGGTGAGTGGAGGATGGTTTCATTAACAGGTCTCAGAGTGGTTTGAGTTGACAGTTTTCCTCTCTGGGTGTGTTTTTCCAGGGAAGAACCAGTTTTTAGCCCTCTCCTCCTTGCATTTTTCATGATGTGCCAGAGAGCAGCAATTCATTATTGATGGGATTTCAGCTGGGAGGAGGGGGAGCTGTGTGCACCTGGGGAAGGTACATTTGCAGGCAGGTGGCTCTTTGGGGAAGCTTTTTGGGTGATGTATTTTGTGTAGACTGAAGATCTAACACCATTCCCTGTCTCTGAGCATCCCAACAAGGATTTGGAGGATCAGGGGAATTCTCAGTGTTTTTTCCCTTTGGTTCTGGCATGACAGGAGTTAATAATCACATGTGGTTTTGGTGTCATGAACTCAGAATGTGTCTGGGTGGAAAATTAAAACTGTTGGACCAGAAAACTGGGCTTGGGTCAAGTGGCTCAGGTGACTTGATGTGTTTCATTCATAAATCCAAACCCAGTGAAGAACTTTGTGTTCCAGCAGCAAAGTTTGGTGGCTGAAACCTGAAATAGCCCATGGATTTTATGCAGAATCTTAATGGTGATACTGGAAAGCAGCAGGACACAATTTGGTGGATCTCTGTGGCTGTTGGTGTGAGAGCTGAGCCAGGAATTGCAGTGACCCCCAGCCCGTGTTGTGCCTTTGTTCAGGTTTCCTTTGACCTCAGGTTGAGTCTTTTTTTTGTCCTTGCCCTGCATTTTGACACCCACCTCGTGTTTTAGCACTGCAGGGCTTTGAAAGGCTGATTATTGTGGGTTTTTTTTGGTTTAGTTTGTTTTTTTTTATCTGGCTGCAAAGCCTTTCCCTATTTGCTAAGTTTTAATACAACTGAGAGGTTCAGCTCTGCTGATGGTGCCTGAGCTGTTTAGATCCTGATACTGTGGTTAAAAACCTTAATTAAACACCCTTTTAAAGCTTTCAGTGTCTGAGTTCCCTGTACCATCTCCCAGCTCTGCATTCTCAGTGTGAAATTTGGAGCACACCCAGAGGGGACAGTTCTTTAAAGACTCCACGAGGTGCCTTTGCAGTATAATTTAATGAAATATGTCTTCACTCTCTTGTTTCAGGCTAGAAATCTTCATACAGGAGAACTGGCTGCTGTGAAAATAATCAAGTTAGAGCCTGGTAAGATTTACATTCTTTTCCTGTCTTTTTGAATTGCATTTTCATTTTTTTTCCCATGTGTTCACACACACTGTGAAGTTCTAGACAAAAGAAATGTTTTGGAGTGGGTTTTTTTGTAGTTTCAGTGGTTAGATGACAGGAAGCAGTGCAGGATGTGCCGTTGCTTTTGGCTGTGTCCTGCTCACTATTTCCTTCTTTGCTCTTATCTCCCTTATCAATTGGTGCAATGATAAGATGTTGCAGTCCCAACAGATCAAGGGCAGATGGCAAATGGGGAGCTCTGAGACCCTGAGGAGCTGGTAGGCTGTGGGAATTGTGGTGCTAATTCCCACCAAATAATTCCCCACTGGGAATTTTCCCCACTGGGAAAAGCAGAGCCCTGTGCTGTTCAATGTGTCCCCTTTTCTCTAAGCTGTGCTGTTGTTTCCCCCTGGATTTTCTGCTATTCCTCCTAAAAGCAGGAGAACCCAGGAGGAGCTCACTTGTAGCCCAGGAGATTTGCTGAGCTGGAGCCTCATCTGAGTCCTGTACAGAGAGCTGAAATCACAAATTGTGTCCTGATGGGAAATGATACAACCCCAGAATGGTTTGGGTTGGAAGGGGCTTTAGAGTTCATCTTATTCAGCCCCTGCTCTGGGCAGGGACACCTCCCCCTGCCCCAGGGATCCCACCCTGCCCTTGGACACTCCCAGGGATCCAGGGGCAGCCACAGCTTCTCTGGGAAATCCATCCCAGGGCCTCCCCACCCTCCCAGCCAGGAATTCCTGCCCAATCTCCCATCTCTGCCAGTGGGAAGCCATTCCCTGTGTCCTGTCCCTCCAGCCCTTGGCCCCAGTCCCTCTCCAGCTCTCCTGGAGCCCCTTTGGGCTCTGCAAGAGGCTCCAAGCTCTCCCTGGATCCTTCTCTTCCCCAGGTGAACATTCCCAGCTCTCCCAGCCTGGCTCCAGAGCAGAGGAAATGAGGAGAGGAGCTTTTTGTGTCCTAAAAAGCCAATGGAGGGACCTTTAAGAAAGTTGTAGGATTTATGGAGATAAGATGAGATGTGTTCCATGACTGCAGGGAATAAATACAGACACTTCAGGCAGGAGAAATGAAGGGAAATCTGGAAGGACCATGTGACTGTTCAGGTTTGGGCCCTTCAGAAAGGACATGGAGGGGCTGGAGTGTGTCCAGGGAAGGGAATGGAGCTGGGAAAGGGATCTGGAGGACCAGGAGCAGCTGAGGGAGCTGGGGGGGCTCATCCTGGAGAAAAGGAGGCTCAGGGGGCACCTGGAATTCTCTGCAACTCCCTGACAGGAGGGGGAAATCTGGAAGAGATCAGGCTCTGCTCCCAGTGAACAAGGGACAGAACACGAAGAAATGATCTTCAGTTGCACCAGGGGAGGTTTAAATTGGATATTAGGAAAAAAAATCACTAAAACAGTGGACAGGCATTGGAATAAGATGCCCAGGGAGGGGGTGGAGTCACCATCTCTGAAATGTTCAGGAGGCATCTGGATGTGGCATTTGGGGACATTGTTTAGGGATCTGAAGGTCTCCTCCAACCTTAATGATTCTGCTTCTAAATGGCAGCAACCATATTAATTTTTGATCAAAGTTCAGTGTTGTCCAGCTGACTTCCAGGCCAGATACATTTTCCCAAAGTGCCTGTTAACCCTTGAGTAATAATTTTCAAGCCTTAGACAGGAGGATCAATTCTTTATGTCATGTGCCTCACCCCACATTTCTTGGTTGTGAAATCCCACATGTGAAAACTCATTTACAATTAAGGTCTCCATCCTCATGGGGGTCTTGCTTTCCCTTCTGATCTGTATTTTTTTATCAACCAAAACTTCCTGAAATTTGTACATTTTTCTTTTCAGCTGGAAAAATGTGAAACCTTCCAGTGAATAAATGAAAAGAAAGGCTCATCTTGATTCTTTAGCTCTTATTTTCCTTAGCAGTGCAGGTAATGAAGCCAAGAGCATCCAGGTCATGCAGATGGTGCCACTGCTTGTGCCAGTTTGTCTGAGAGAAAAGGACACAAAAGGCTGAAATACAAAAGGTTTTCCTGAGCTGTCAATCCCTGGAGGTGGGGAGGATGTTTTGGGGGTTATATATTATATGGGTGCAGGGCTGAAGAGCCTGTACAGGGCATTTTCGTTTTTATTTCTGGTTCTGTGCAGAAAAAGAGATGGTTTTTGAAGGCTGAAGGTAGAAAAAGGCTCAGGGGAGAACTGAAATCACTGCTTTGGGGTGACTGTGGCTGCTCACCTTCCCTTGGCAAACCAGGGCTGGGTTTATTAAGTGGATTGCTGTGATAAGGCTTAATTAGGCAGTGAAAATACAGAGGGAACCACAGCAGGGATCCCTCAGCCCCTGTGGGAAACACTGTGGCCAAATTTTGGGGTGCTGGGGCCGGGGAGAGCAAACCACTGTCCCCACAGTGGGGCAGGGTGACACTTTGGTGACAGAAAAAGGACACTGCACCTGCTCCAAGTGAAGTATTTCTGCTTTTATTGTGAATGTGAAGAGTTGTTGTGGAGAACTGAAGTGAAGCAGAGGCCAAATCTTGTGTGGTTGGAGCTGATGGAGGATCTCTTGGACACCTTTGGTGCTGCTGAAAGCCCAAAGCCACCACCCTGAGAACCCCCTTTTAATTAGCACTGATGATCATGTCTTAGGTTTAATTCTGTTGGTCTGACTGGCCACAGGGAAGTGATTTCTTCTAATTGGGTTTGGTTTTTTTTTTTTAGTACATCTTCTGAACGTTGCCATCCTGATCTCCATCCACAGCTCTTGGCAGAGCCTTCTTGGGTGTTTGCTTGGTTTTTAGGGAGGGTTCACAGCTTTTTTTTTTTTAGTTATTTACTCCTTTTTAGTTCAAAATGGTCTGGATTTTTAAAGAAATGGATAGTTGGCTGCCCCACACTTCAGTGTTCTGACCTTTTTGAAGGGGTTTGAGTAGTTTTGTGGGGCACCATCAATTCCTGGAGCAGGATGGTGCCAGGAGCTGTTGGAATTCCCTGGGAAGAGCAGCCCCTCCAGACACCAGCTCCTGTCAGACCCACAGGGCACAGGAAAAAAAGATGGGTAATTAATTTTCCTGCCTTAATCCCCAGAGAAATAACCTTGTGAGTTAAATCCAGCATCTTCTGCAGTGGAGGAGGAGGTGTCTCATCCATGGGGATTAATTAGCAGATGGAAAAATAAGAGCTCCAAACTCAGCACTTGATTAATACATAGACAAGGGAATTGGGGGCAGGAGACAAAAGACTCTGAAGCAGAGGGAGCCCCAGAGGAGGTGAGGAATGTGTTGAATGAAAGCTGAAGGAGCTGCTCACAACAGAAATGACAGGATTTGGGGAGGCTCAGGGAGCTGCTGCCATGGCAGGGGGTTTGTTCCTTTTCCTCCCTCACTTACAGCAGGTGATGAGTGGGCAAAGAGACTCCAACTTGCCAAGACCCCCCCCCAATAAATCTTTGTTTTATTTCATCAACCCTTTGTCCTGCCTCCAGACAGAGGAAATAAACTCAGCTTGGAGGTTACTGTCATTAATTCATCTGAACTCTAGATTTGCTCCCACAGTGCTGAAGTTGTGCTGCTGGAGTCAGGAGAGTGTTTTTCACTTTCTTTTTTTTTTTATTTCTGGCATAGACTTTGGAGAGCATTAGGCAAAAGTCTTATGGCACATTAATGACATTTCCCAGCATTCCCTGAGCACAAATGCTTCAAATAATTTGGGAGCCAATTCTATTTCAGAAAACTAATCCAACTGTACTCAGCAGCCTGGAAGCCAAAACTGTCTGAAACACTAAAGCCTCTTCCTTCTATGGGTTTAGCAGATGAATCCAGAAGGGGGTCAGTACAAAGGGGTTACTATTTGCCAGTGGAGTTTTCTGCCACAGAACTTTCTCCCTGGGAAAAATGCAATCAATGAAATAACTTTAAAATATGCTAATGTCTGTTTGAAATCAGAGACCTTTGACACTCCGTGCTGCTCTGAGCTTTTTTTTTTTGTGAGGTTACAGAAAAACCTCATTGCTGCTTTTCCATGTGAGATCCCAGAAAGCAGCCACTTGTTCCAGGCTGGATTTTGCCCTGGAGATGGAGCTGTGCAAAGGCAAATAGTCCATCCCAAGGTGTGTGCTGTGCTCAGGACATTCAGAGCCAGCTCTGGGTCATTATGTGTGTCTTGAATCCTGGGGTTTAGCTCAGGAAGTTCATATTCCACCCAGGAACAGGGCCATGGGGCTGATTCAGGCTGTGATTTTATATTTTTTTGGGGGGGGTCTGGCTCTCTGGGCCATAAGTCAGTCCAGGTTTTGGGGACTGAGGCAATGCAGCCTCGTTGTCTGTGTAATGAATTCCCTATAAATGACAAGAGCTGTGGAGAAGAACAAGCCTGAGGATTTAAACTGAGCCTGAGGCTGATTTAAACTGAGCCTGAGGCTGATTTAAACTGAGCCTGCTGGGGCTGAGCTGTTGTTGGCAGCACCTGGAGTTGAAGAAATATGAAAATAAGTTCTCACACCTTGGGGCTGTGTGACCTGGTTGGGTTTGGGATCCTGCCTTGGGCTGAGAGCCTGAGGTTCCAAGTGTTCCAGAGCCTTTAAAGCCTGACCATGGCCTGTGTGTGCTGAGCTGCACAGAGCTCAGAGCCTTAAAAACAAGCAGAGGTGATCTTCTGGTGCTGAGTGCCCAGCATTTTAATGGTATTTAACTGGTGGAAGTCTGGTCTCATTTTACTTTCTATCCCTGTAATGCATTATTCCTCTGAAGATCCAGAGCAGGTGGGTTTGTGCTTGCAGGTAGTGCAGGTTTTTACTCAAAACACAGAATTTCCTGGATGGAGAAGGTTGTGGTGGGGATAAGGAGGTGCTGTGAGTAGGAAATAAGAGAAAATCCAGGGGGAGGTTGTTCTGGTGTTGGACACTCACCCCAAACTCTCATTTTATATCAGTGGAGAGATCATGAGCACCAGCAGTGGTTGGCAGCTCCTTGCCTTGGAGGAAAATTTGCTGGTGGAAACATCAGTGTTTCCAAATAGCTGTTTCCTGCTTGGAATCAAGTTTCTGAGTTTCGAGTTTGGGGAATTGAAATAGTTTTGGTCAGACTGCAGGTTTCCATGAGTCCTGTGAAAAGCAGGAGGGATGAAAGAGCTCAGATCCTGCATCCCTTTCAGCAGCAGAGCCTGAAACTTTATGAGGTTCAGAAGGATGGTTTGGGAACTGGTGAGATTGGGGGTGTCTGGAAGGCAACAACAGAGGAACTGGTGACCTGTGGGTGTTGTTTGGCTGTGGAGTTTCTGGATGGGGGCAAATGGGTGTCATTCCCATGGGCTTCCTGTTGTTTTTTGGGAGCTCAGGTTGTTGAAATCAAATGTGTTGGAGGAATGGTCCCAGCAGAGGCTGAGGTGGTGTCACCTTGCTCTTCATCCTTCATCAGACAGCAGTGTCTGCCTGGCCTCATTGTTAAATTTTGTCTCATTTTTAAAGGAAAATGTCAATTATAGTGTTAAAAATCCCAAGTGCCAAGGATGAAAATTGCCAAGTCAAGAATGACATGTGCTCTCCATCTAGGAAAACTTGGCAGGAGAGCTGCACATTCCAGTTCCACACAGAATCACAGAGTCCCAGAATAGTTTGGGTTGGAAGGGACCTTAAAGCTCATCCAGTTCCAACCTGCTGCTGTGGGCTGGGACACCTCCCACTCTCCCAGGTTGTTCCAACCTGGCCTTGGACACTCCCAGGGATCCAGGGGCAGCCACAGCTTCTCTGGGAAACCTGTGCCAGGGCCTCCCCACCCTCCCAGCCAGGAATTCCTGCCCAATATCCCATCTCTCCCAGTGGGAAGCCATTCCCTGTGTCCTGTCCCTGCATCCCTTGTCCCCAGTCCCTCTCCAGCTCTCCTGGAGCCCCTTTAGGCTCTGGAAGGGTCTCCAAGGTCTCTCTGGATCCTTCCCTTCTCCAGCTGAACCCTCTCTCAGCCTCTCACAAGGTGGTGTCTGCAAGTGCAACAATTCGCTGCTCTTGATGTGCCACCACTTTTCTCCATCATCTCCCACTGAAAAAGGGATCCCTCCTGAATTTCCCAGGCCATCCCTTACCTTGCTGAGCTCCTGGAACAGGCTCTGATCCCCTCCCCCAGTGGGTTTGAGCCCTGCCCTCCCTCTCCAGCTGTGCTGGAGAACAGGCAGCTGCTTGTGCCAAGCAGAGCAGCCTGCACTGGAGGAGGAGAACATCCCATTGTCCCTCCCCGTCCCTGCTGTGTCCCTTGTGTCCCAGCAGAGGTAAAATTACATAATAACAGGGGGCTGCAGTGAGTCACTGCTGCCTGTGGGCCTTGCAGCAGCTCCCAGCTCAGTGCCACACATCCCAGAGCTGCAAAACCAGCACATCCCAGCTCTGTGCTACTCAGGATCCAGTCACTGTTGGCTCAAACAGATAAAAAAGCTCTTGGCATGGATTTTTTTGTCACCTTTGGTCAGATTTTTTTTGTTATCTCGCTGTCTCACTCTCAATGAAGTATTTTCTACAAGTTCTGTCTGGGGGTTTTTTTTTTCCCCATATTTCATTTTTGTCCCATTCCAGCCTCTCTTGCCAAGATTAATACTCCAGCTGCCTGGAAACTCTGAATTCCTTTGTTTTGTGTTCATTCTTGTCATCTTTGAGTGACTGTACATCTTCTCTCCTATCTCTGTGTCTGATCTTTCAGAATAATTTCCTACATATTTTAGCCAAACCTTTCTCTTTCCATCTCTTTGCTACTCCTGTATCAGTCTGTATTCACCCTCCAAATCCTTTTTTTTCACCCTTTTTTTTCCTGTGGGTAACCCCCATTTCTTGCATCAATTCTTCATTTATTAATTGCAAATCATCTTTGCTGTCTCCCTCTTCTACAGGCAAAATCATTCCAAGTAATTCCTGGTGGATTCTTAGTGTTTTCTTCATTCTTTTTGTTCACTGGTGGGAAGTTTCTCAGCTTCCCATCCCTTCCCATTCAGTGCTTCAATATTATTCCAGCAGGAAAAGCTTTTCATCTGCACAGGGAAATGTGGATTAAGGCAATTTAAGCCCTTTGCTAATTGTCCTGTTATAAAACTGGGCACAGAAAATCCCTTCTCCCCCCTTTTCCTGTTATCTTTTATGTGCATGAAGGTTCTTATCTTTCCACTGTCAATCTTTTTCCAGCCCAAATCCCTGTATTTCCTTCAATTTTCCCCCATTGGTCATGGTTCCCAGAACTCAGAATCCCCCTCTGCAAAGGTTTTGCTGTTCCAGGGATGCTCCTTAATCCTGATTTTTCACGTGTGTCAGGATTCAGCTGTCTTGAAATGCTGCTGCTGCAGTTTCAAGGATTCTTTGATTTGGAAGAGGCCACAGGGATTTGGCATTGGATCCTGTGGATTCATGGACAATTAGCAGCCTTGGAGAGAGACACAACCTTTTTCCATGTGGGATGGGAGGATTTTGCCTTCAAAACTGCTTAGATTGGAAAAAAAAAAAACCCTCTTGTGTAGTTTGAAAAGGCTCCAGTTGTTATCTGTGAGAATTCAAGGGTTTCCCCTTGGGAAATCTGTTGGAGAAATGGGAGGGATTTATCCATCAGATTCCAACTCACATTAAGGGGGTTTGGAAAAAGGTGGGAGAGGGATGTTTTGTACAGGCTTTAAACTGCAAGAGGAGAGATTTAGATGGGATATTAGGAATAAATTCCTGGCTGGGAGGGTGGGGAGGCCCTGGGATGGATTTCCCAGAGAAGCTGTGGCTGCCCCTGGATCCCTGGGAGTGTCCAAGGGCAGGGTGGGATCCCTGGGGACAATGGGAGGTGTCCCTGCCCATGGAAAGGGATGGAATGAGATGGGAGTTAAGGTCCCTTCCAACCCAAACCATTCCATGATTCTCCAAACTCAGAATTCCCTGGTTCACAGTGATCATTTCTAAGCAGGATGTGTGAATTCAAGCAAAGCAAGGTAACCCCTCCACCAGGCACAGTGTGAAATCTGGGCTCAATTTATGGAACTTGTGCTGCCTTTTCTCTTTTTCTTTAATAAAAAAACCCCCTACTTATATTTATAAAAACCCTCTTGACATTTGAAACTCTCCTGCTGATCTTTTCCTGCCCCAGTGAAGTGTTTCTCCAAATAATTCAACTCCAAGGAGCCCTTGAGGATTTACTGAGATGGGACAGGGATGGATTCATGGAAGTGTCTTCCCTCCCAAATTCATATTCCCTTGTTATTTCCTTCAATGAAAAGTTGGGATGGTTTCTGTTACCCCACCCTGGCACTTCTTGTGGCTCAGGGAAGCTCCTTCAAAGCACAGCAAATCTCTTTTAAAAGAGGTTGTTAAAAAATATCAGCTCTGCTGTTACTTAAATAAACACAGGGAGAATCCAGTTTACAGCAGGGTTTGAGTGCTCTTGGACTTGTCAAAATCATCTCAATTTAAGGGAGCAGGACACAGCAATTCCTGTTTTCTGGGCTGGACATCCCTGACTTTAATTGAGGATTTTACTGGGGAAACTTTGGACATCCAAAGCAGTTTTTTTCCTCCATGGCAAGCTCCCACATCATCTGCAGCAAAATTTTGTCAGAACTTTAAAATCTGTAGCTAAGTTCTAGAATTTAATGTGACAGTTTTCATGGAATGCTGAATTATTTGGGGTTGGAAGGGAGCTTAAAGCACATCCAGTTCCAACCCTCTGCCATGGGCAGAGACACCTCCCACTGTCCCAGGTTGCTCCATCCTGGAATTGGACACTCCCAGGGATCCAGGGGCAGCCACAGCTTCTCTGGGAAATCCATCCCAGGGCCTCCCCACCCTCCCAGCCAGGAATTCCTGCCCAAAATCCCATCTAAATCTCCCCTCCTCCAGCTAGAAACCATTTCACTTTGTCCTTCCATATCCTACAAAATATGGAGGCAGAGCTGCAGGATTTGAGCTCCAGAACATCCTGTGCTTGGAAATTCTCTCAGTGGGATTTAATATCTCTATAAATACATCAATATGACTACAAATGGCATCAATAGCATTATTACTTTTTTAATTTATCATCATTTGCCCTTTTTATATTAAGGTGGCAGAAACATTCCAGGCTCATCACACATTTTTCAGTAGATATTTTTTTTTTTTCTCAGAGGATATTTAGGATGTTCCAGAGCTCTGGTGTAGGTGTGCTCACCCAAAACCACACTCAGCACCAGGCACAGCCTGTGCTGGGCACTCTCTGCTCCTGCTCTGAGTCAGTTGAGGGGGTGTCCAACCCATCTGCTCCATCCCAGTGCTTTGGGAATGAAATATTCCCATCCCTGTTTTTCTGAGTTACACCACTCCAGGCCTCTCTGAGTGTCCAGTCCTGTGTGATGTAACCCTGGCTGCTTCCTTTTTTTTTTTTCCAGGGGATGACTTTTCACTGATCCAGCAGGAAATCTATATGGTCAAGGAATGCAAACACTGCAACATAGTGGCCTATTTTGGGAGTTATCTCAGGTAAAATCCCCCTTTTTATTCCACCATTCCTGCTGCTTCTCTCCTACAACAGCACCTAAATCTGCTTTAATCCTTGTATCCTCTCCCAATCTTCTTCCTGAGCTTGAATTCCCTTTGGGTTGTGGGTTTTTTTTTTTTAAAAAACCCAACCCAAAAGTGACTAAGAGGTTGTTTTCTCTGCTGGAATATTTCTATCACCAGGAACAGGAGAGAAACTTTTCCCTTGGAGCCTCAACATGTCCAATCCTCCCCATCCAATTATCAGTTCTAATAGAAAACCAGCTCATTATTTCTCTGGAGCAGAATTGCCTCTGGATATTTGACTTCATTATAATTTTCTGGGCTATGAAAGAAGAAAAAAAAAAAAAAAAAACCCAAAGGGTATTTTAAGATTTAAGAGCAAAACACTAAATTTGAGGTGCTGGGAATAATATTTTTCATAGTTCTGGTGTGACAGAGGCAGAGCCAAGGTGGTGGCTGCACCCTCAAATGTTGAAAAACTGCAGAAAAATCAGGGAATATTCTCTGTTTTTGTGGAATTCTGCCATTTATCAGCACTTTGCCTGCTTGGATTTTTTCTTTAGTCTTTAGATTTCTTGGAGGGCTGCATTTAAATAATCTTTACAGCCCTCATGGACTCAACTGGAACAAAATGGAATAAACCCCAGGAAATCTTTTAGAGAGAGTGGGTTTTTCTAGATACAATGAGGTGATTTGAATTTGGGATTTAAACACAGAGTTCAGTGTGTGGCCTTTTGATTTTACTGATGGGGTTTAATTTTACAGGAGGTGTTTGTTCTCCATGTTTCTAATAATGTTTTAAAGATTTCTCAGGGACTTTGGCATCAAAATTCCCATTTTGATAGGTGACAATTTCTAGTGGTAACACAATAATTTATGTTAATTACATGATCCGTGTACCAGAATGTGTAACTCTTAACAAAGGGCAATCAAAGACAATGGGAAATAATTAAAATAATCTGTTCTCTATCCAGATCAATCAGCTTTTGATGTCTGTGCTTTAATTTTCTCTTGGCAGCCGTGAGAAGCTGTGGATTTGCATGGAATACTGTGGTGGGGGATCCCTCCAGGACATTTACCATGGTACTTTGGCACTTCTTTCAACTTTTTTTAACTTCTGGAATCTTTCTACAAAGATTAAAATTAAAGAATAAACCTCCAGGGAATGGTTGGCACTGGCCAGACACTGCACTTGGGGCATGAAAAGGGATTTTTAGTGACTGTGAATAGATTTGTCAGAGCACTTTTGAGAAATGGTGACCATCCTTTTGGCCTAATACCTGTAATTCTGGGGCAGAGCAGTTGGATATGGACACTGGGGGTGGGAAATCTCAAAATTTGACCTTTTAAGGGGAAAAATTGCACCTGCTCCTGTGCAACACCACCCCACTCTTTTATTATTGTCCATTCTGGAGTTGCTGAAGCTGTGGAAGGATTTTTGGGAGTTGTTGGAAAAGCAGTTTGAGTGAGAACACAGAGGTTTTGGATACCAGAGCTCTCCCTGCTTTATTTTCCAACTAATTAGTCCAAACAGCTTTAAAACAATTGCCATTTCTAATATTAAAATATTAGCAGAAGCCACTTTTATTTTTGCTTTCCTCAGTCTCCAGGATATTCCAGCACTGCAAAGTCCCTTGTGAAATGATAATTAGATTTCTGTGAAAACAGATTTTCTTCTCACTGTGNTTTCAGAGCACTTTTCAGATATTGGGACCATCCTTTTGGCCTAACACCTGTAATTCTGTGGCAGAGCAGTTGGATATGGACACTGGGGGTGGGAAATCTCCAAATTTGACCTTTTAAGGGGAAAAAATTGCACCTGCTCCTGTGCAACACCACCCCACTCTTTTATTATTGTCCATTCTGGAGTTGCTGAAGCTGTGGAAGGATTTTTGGGAGTTGTTGGAAAAGCAGTTTGAGTGAGAACACAGAGGTTTTGGATACCAGAGCTCTCCCTGCTTTATTTTCCAACTAATTAGTCCAAACAGCTTTAAAACAATTGCCATTTCTAATATTAAAATATTAGCAGAAGCCACTTTTATTTTTGCTTTCCTCAGTCTCCAGGATATTCCAGCACTGCAAAGTCCCTTGTGAAATGATAATTAGATTTCTGTGAAAACAGATTTTCTTCTCACTGTGGGTATTGTCTTGTCATGGTGCTGTTTGTTGGGTTTTTTGTTTTTTTTTTTTTTTACAGAAAAGCCTTTCTGTAAAACAGGCAAACAAACCCCTCTTTTCAGCACTTTTTGGCTGCTTCAAAATGTTATTTCTGTGCTGTGTATTAAATGTAAATGTGCTGTAAATTTAACCCCTTTGTCATCTTTGTTTTTCAGTGACAGGACCTCTGTCAGAGTTACAGATTGCATATGTGTGCAGAGAAACTTTGCAGGTATTTGTGCAGGTTTATCATGAAATATTTGCTCCATGGGAGAAGATAAAGATTATTTTATTCCCATCACTTTCCTTGGGAATGCTGGGGATCAAACTGTAACAGGGGTAACCTGTTAGATTCCATATTATAAGTGAAAATTAGCAAGAAAATCCAGTAATGTGGTGTCAGAATTGGGTTTAAATTCTGAACTTGCCCTGTGGTAGTAAATTTAATGGTGTGTGAGCAAAAAAATGCTGCAGACAGATAAATAATTGTTCTTTTGTGGCTGTTAATAATTGCAGGAATACAGGGTGAGGTGGTGCAGGCAGCTTGTTTCTTCAGGGAAGCCTCTCAGGACTTCAAAAATGTAATTTTAGTAAAAATTAATTTTGAAAAAACAGGAATCTGTGTGAAATGTTACACCAGGACTGGTTTAAAGGAGGCTTCAGGGGTTGGGAGAGATGAAAAAAGAGAATCCAAAAACCAGAATCCTTTTCTGCAAATCAAAGATCTCCCCATTTTCAAATAAAATACATTTAATTTTTATTAAATGGGACTGGCTTTGTTTGTTACAAATGGCAAAACAACCCCCTGGTGCCTCTTTATTTTCCAGGGTCTTGCTTATTTGCATATGAAGGGCAAAATGCACAGAGATATAAAGGTGAGTTGGGACTGTGAAAAGCTTCCCTTGGACTTTCTGCTGCAGCAAAAAAAAAATATTCCTGACCAAGGTTTGCAACTTCTTGTTTATTCTCTTCCGTTTTAGGGTGCAAATATTCTCCTAACAGACCATGGGGATGTGAAATTAGGTGAGTTCCCTGGATTTTGTGCTGTGGATGTGGCATTTGGGGACGTGGGTTAGTGCTGGCAGTGGTTGGATTCCAAAATTTCAAGGTCTTTTCCAGCCTAAATGATTCCATGATTATTTGGGGCAGTGGAGAATGATGTCAGATGAGTATCCAAGGGCTTGGCTGCACATGAGATGGGAAATTTTGCAAAGTTATGGGTCATTACTTTATTCAAGAAATTCTTTACACCAAGCCTTGAAGCCTCCTGGTTTTCCCTGCCTTCGTAATAACACACAAAAGGTCACTTTTCCAGAGCATTTTGCCTCTTAAATTGAACATCTACAAGTTTTGTGGGATAGAAACAGGAGAGGAACAGGATTGTGAGTGAGCTGTGTGCAGAAAGAAAACTCCTTGATTTGAATCACATCAGTGAAGACATCAATGATCTCATTATTAACCTTCAACTGTTTGAATTTGGATGAGAAACACGATTTTTTCTGTCATAATACAGCAGGGTTGGGGGTCTTAAACTGAGATTTTTTAAGTCTCTGATGATTTTATTTTGCAGCTGACTTCGGGGTAGCAGCAAAAATTACAGCCACCATTGCAAAGAGGAAATCCTTTATTGGCACCCCTTACTGGTAAGAAAGCACTGGGATTGTTGTGATGCAAAGCTGAGCCTGTATTTGTGCCAAAAATTCTCAAATACACACACACATTTATATAGAAATTGCACAAATTCCCTTTTTTCCTCAAGTAAAATGCCCAAAGGGTAAAAATCTGGGAAGCCCTGATTGGAGCTGATCTGTTGGTACCTGATCTTTGAGGCTGTTTCTCCCAAGTTTATTAGTGCAGAATGTTCTCCCCTTTTTTCTGGTGGTTATTTAGCCTCTCACTTATTTTATTCTCTTCCCTATTTGCACTTTTAGTGAGCAAAATAATCAGTGTCTTCCTGATTCCTGTGCAGAAAGAAAAACAGGTTTTTGAAATACCTCCTCATCCTCTCAGCTGATGAATGTCTGCACAAGGCAGCATTTAATATGCAAATGGATCAGCGTGGATCTGGATTAGAAATGCAAATTTCACTGGGATTTTGGCATCACTGGAGCTGCCTGGGGGGGGTTCTTGGTGGTTGCAAACAGCTTCATCCACACAATGGCTCTGAATTGTTGGGAGAAGGAGGGGGGCTGAGGGTGGGGAGATTAAAGCCTGACACTGGGAATGATGCTCCCTGGGGCAGCCAGGAATGCTGTGCTCCTCCCTGATTGACTCCTGGGAATGTGAGGGTTGTGTTGGTGCTCCCAAATGAGGATGGCCTTGGATTTTTCAGGATGGCCCCCGAGGTGGCAGCAGTGGAGAAGAACGGGGGGTACAACCAGCTGTGTGACATCTGGGCCGTGGGGATAACGGCCATCGAGCTGGCAGAGCTCCAGCCACCCATGTTCGACCTCCACCCCATGAGGTTTGTGCCTCCCCTGCCACCAAAACCCTCTTAAATCCCAGCAGGAACTGGGAGGGTTCAGTTTATCCTTCCCTGGAGCTGAAGTGTGACAGTTAGAATGGGAATTATAAGTGAAATGTTAAAAAAATGTACATTTTGAGTGTCACCTGGGATGGTGGAAGGAGATGGGCTGTACTGTCCCTTCCCACCCAAACCACTCTGGGATTCCATGAGCAAGGAGCTGATCAGGAACAGATACAGATTTACTACTGATAGTAAACCACTAGAGGAAATGCAGCCTGGTGTTAACAGGATTATGCCTGGCACTAAAAAGATTTTATTTAAAGATAAAAAAAATCAAGAGTTTCACTCTATATCTGTCCTTTAACACAGTGTAGACCAAAACCCAGTTTCCCCAGTTTGATGGTTTAGATATTAGAATGGAATGAATTGATTTTCTTCACCACATAATAACATTATTCCTTCTTTACCTCTAGGGCTCTGTTTTTAATGTCAAAAAGTAATTTTCAACCGCCAAAATTAAAGGAAAAAGCAAAATGGTAGGTGAAACTCTTCCCTTTGTTCAGTATTTTGTTGGAATCAGATGGTCTTTAAGGTCCCTTCCAACCCAAACCAGCCTGTGGTTCTGTGATTTTGTAGATAATGGGAAAAAACTATTTGTCATTAGGGAAGAATGGGCCCTTCTTTGGTGCAATTTGTATGTTCTGGGAAGGAAAATCATTTTTATCCTTTCCCCTTAATTCCTGTCAGGACATTTGCCCTGGTCAGGGGGACAGGTAATGGTTTAATTCTTTCATGATTTCTTTAAGCTGTGATAAATTCCTGGTGCCATGCTTGGTTTATTTGCTGTCCCAAAATGTTTTCCATGAATGAAATGATCTTTTTCCTAATTTGTTACCTTGGAAATACAATTATTCAAACCTGGACAACATTCTAATTCCTCACACCCCTTTGTAATCTGTCTTAAAATCCACAACACCTTGAAAAATTCAACATAACCCCCTCATTTTTTTCTTTCAGGTCAGCAACATTCCATAATTTTGTCAAAATAGCACTTACAAAAAATCCAAAGAAGAGACCAACTGCAGACAGACTCCTCTCTGTAAGTGACCTGGGAGCAAGGGAACCAAAGGGGAACCCTTTTATTTAATCTCAAAACATGGGAGGGGAAATCTGAAGGAGAGAGATGTTGGGGAGTGGCAGGATTTTGGTCAGTGGAGGATTTTTGGAAGGAACAATTACAGAAATTTCCTCCAAGTGGGTGTCCCAGCCTTGTAGCTGTGGAGGTGTTGGCCCTTCCTTTCACCCAAAAATATTTAGCAGTTGTTCCTGCCCCTCTGCTTTCCTAAACTCAGCAGCATTACCATGTTAAAAATGAAGTTTAGGTGTAATTATTTGTTTGAGTCAAGAGTTTAATGTCCAATTTACACCTGGTGTTTCCTTGTTTGTGGAGGACTCAGAAAACCCAGCCATTAGGGAGTCATTAAAGAGTAGCTGAGCCTGAGAAACCATTAAAAAAACGAGTCACACTCTGTATTTAATGTTTATAAATCAAAGTTTATTGGATTGCATATTTTAAGCTGTGTTTTCCTGTTCTTTGTGTGTCTCCAGCACAGCTTTGTGGGGCAGCCTGGGCTCTCCAGATCTTTGGCAGTGGAGCTGTTGGACAAAGTCAACAACCCCGACAACCACACCCACTACAGCGAAGTGGATGACGACGATTTTGAGGTGAGGACACCCTTTTCTGCTTTGTGTAACAGCCACAACTCCTCCTCCTCCTCCTCTGCTTTGGTGGTTGAGGGGAGAGGCAAGGTTTTTGTCCCCTCTCCCATTGGCAGCCCCACGCTGTGATCCGTCACACCATCCGCTCCACCAACAGGAACATCAGGGCAGAGAGAACAGCATCAGAGATAAACTGTGAGTTCCTGCTGGGCTCTGCCCACTGCTTTGCTTCTGGAGCCTGTCAGGGTCTTGTTTCAAACCCTACATTAATATGGATACACTACTCAGTTGGGATTTTGAGAGTAGAGATGGGGTTTCTCCAGGTTTGGACACAAGTCTTGGCAGCTCCTGTGTGTAACATGCATCACAGTTGTGGGAAAGTTGCCTCTTTCTTCTCTGTCACATGCATTTAAAAGTGACACGTGGTTAAATACTTGCATTTTAGTGCATTTTCATGCAGTGACTTGGTACTTACCTTTGGTCTTTCTTGTGGGTGTCATATTTGCAAATTGAAGTGTTGAGTTAATAAGGCTGGGATTGAAATGCTGCTCATTTCACAGGCAAATTAAGTGTTGTGTACACAACATTTAGATCTTCCACAACCTGCATTTCACTGTGGCAAAGCACTGACAGGGCCCCAGTGCAACACTGTGTGTGTTAATTATGGAAATGTCATGTTTTGTAGTTGACAAGCTGCAGTTTGAGCCCCCTCTGAGGAAAGAAACAGAAGCTCGGGATGAAATGGTGAGGACAAGTTTGGATTTTAATTTATTTATTAAAATCACAGTGTCTTCACTGTTATGTGGTTCAGCTCTTAAGTAGCTTGCTGGAAAAATGACTTTTAAGTTCCCTAAATCCCCTATTTTAAGTTCCCTGGGTGATCCTTGCTGAGTTTTCACCATAAATTTTTGCCTTCCTGTTAATTATTGCCACTTGATCCTGACATTACACCATTGCCAGGTGCTGCTTTTAGGTCTGAGAAGAAGAAAATGGCTTTTCACTAATTGCTTTAGAGATTGTGAAATGTGATTTCACTTTTGGAATTTGATTTTACTGCCTGTGGATCATTCTGCAGGGCTGGGGGAATCTCCCAGCCCTTGTTGTGGGTGGTGGATGAGGTATTTTAGTGTTTGACAGGGGGGAAAACAGTGACAATTTCTGCATCTCCAGGTTGTGGCAGCTGGCAGTGACTTTGCTTCACACTGGAATCCTTTTGTTGATGGTGGAAGCAGCAAGTAAGTGAAGATAAAAACAGCTTTTATTTCTGTGACTTCATATGAAATTATACATAAAGAAAAAATTACTTATGGTGGCAAAATCAAAATGATCCATGTTAATAGTTAATACTCACAAATTAATGAGGTTTTACCCAGTGTGAAGCTCTCCTTGGTCAGTTCTCTTGAAGAACAAGCTTTAATCTCTTTGAACCACCAACAGCAGCTGGTTTTAAGTTTGTAGGTGAAAAATGAAGTGTAAATGCATGGCCAGAGCACTGAGAGAACACAGGCACAGCCAGTTTGCAAGGGCTGAGTCCAGGATCCTGCTCTGGCCTCACACATCAACTCTGAGCTGTGCCTGTGGTTGTGACATCCTGTGACAAGGGGCTGTTCACAGCCCTGAACTCGAGAAAGGGAAGGAGAAACCAAGAGTGCAACTGCACAGCTCCTGCTGGGAGGGATCAGTGGGATCTAAAATTCAGCCAGGGAGCGTCTGGGGGTGAAATATTTTGGGTCAAGATGTGCTGGCACTGATTTCCCCTGGGCTAAAGCAGGTCTGAAATACAGGGGCAAAACTCTGTCCCAGTTAGGACTGAATTTATTATCTGTGCACCTTCTTTTTTTGCTGCAAACCAGTGGATTCTGCCTTTAAAGGCAACCCCTGGATTTGCAGTGAGGAGTGTGGAAGGTCAGTGATACCAACTGATGCTCAGAGTAGGGAAAGGTGGTGTTTGGGCTGAAAGAATTTGCTCAGCTAAAACAGCCCCTTTCCCATCTTTATTTGGAGCTGAGCAGCAGACAGTGAGTTTCTTTGGCTGTTTTTTTTTGCAAGATAAAGTCTTGCATAAGCTGTCAGCTGACAGTTCAGCCCCCTGGAAAACTGGTGAGGGCGTGCAGATTGCCAGGATTTGAGTCTTTTTAAGTTCAACCTGGTGGTTTTTTGTTTTTTTTTTTGTTCTCAGCCTGGTTGGAGGAGGAGGAGTTTGGGTGGGCTGTGGACCCAGTGAAGCCAGGCAGTGTTTTTCCTCCCCTTCCTCCCTCTCTGGGGTTGTTTTTGTGACCCTGAAGAGCTGCAGATTTTCTGCAGACAGCTGGAATCTGCAGGGTCGAGGAGCAAAGAGGGAGGGAGGGAGGGAGGGAAGCTCCTCCTGGCAGAGGCACTCAGGGATTTCATTCTGTTGCTGTGGCTTTGTCTGTACCAGGCTGTGTTAAAGCAGAAGGAATGTGGCCATGGCAAACATTGCCAGGGCTATAAATCAGTGAAGGGAGATGGGTTTAGTATGGGAAGAACAGGCAGAACAGTTCTGCTTGCTTGGAAAGCACTTCCAGCTGGAAAGATAAACAGGAAATGCATAACTGCTCTGGCCCAGCACTTCTGAGTAATCCCAGGGATGGCCACAAAGGATGTTTGCTGGGGGGTCCTTGCTCTTCATGCCCTTTGGCTTGTATGGAGTGAAAGATGGTTGATCTTCAACTCAGGAATTACTTGAGAGGGAAAGGGGACATCAGGATGCTGATTGACCTTATTCCTTGTTTTTCTCATTGTAGCATTTGGAGATGACTTTTATATAAATTTTCTGCATGATGGAGGTGGTTTTTATTTATGGTTTTCATCAAATCCCAGAATTATTTGGGGTGGAAGGGACCTTAAAGATCATCCATGGGCAGGGACACCTCCCACTGTCCCAGGTTGCTCCAGGGATGGGGCAGCCACAGCTTCTCTGGGCAACAAGAACCTTCCAAGGAGAAAGACTTTTTCATCTTTCAACTTTTTTACAGTTCCTGTTGGCAGCTGTCTGCTGTTCTCCCTCAGAAGTGACTTGCAGGGGTATTTTACATTAATCCAAATTTGGCTGTGTTTTCCTGCTCCTCACCCTCTAAAGACACAGCCTGAAAATTGCCATTTTGCAGAATTTTATCAGTTTTTGTTGGATCCAGGGTTATATTTTCATTGCTGCTTTGATCCTCTAGTCATAATTTTTTTTTTGTTTTCCCTGGAGTAGCTTTGAAACAAAAATCCCCATTGTAATGGGAAACAATCTGTGTCTTTTGTGTGTATATATATATAAATACATATCTATAAGGAAACTTCCCTTTGTAAAGGCTTTTCTCCATTTGTCTCCCAGTGACTTCCTCTGTTCTTTTTTTTTTATTTTATTTCTTTTATATTGTGCTGTTGTCAGACATTTCATCAATATTTAAAATACCAGGTAGGGAAATGAAAGCTGATGGTGTGAAAGGAAAGCCCACAGTGATTTTTGTGGGGGTGAGGGGAAGGAAAGGACCAACCTGAAGGAGAAAAGGGGCTTCATGCAAAGAAATCCTTATTTTGGAAAGGGCTGGGAGATGTTTTTTAGTTGCACCTCGGAGCAGAGCTCTTAATGTTACAAATATTTTACCTTAGGGGGCTGCTCACAAAATTTGGCGATGGGAGTGAAGATGTTGAAGAGTGAGTGGATCTTCTTTCCTGCACAGTTCTGTTTGCTGCCAAACCTCCCCCTGCAAATGCTGCAGCAGCTTTGCCACTCACTGAGGGCTGGCTGCTCTCCCAGCTTCTCTCCTTACCTGGTCCTCAGGGGAAGGGCCAAAGAAACTCTTCCCACCTTGCTCTCCTTCTTGAGGGTGTCTTAGAATCCATGTGGAAGTGCCTGGTAGCTCAAGGCAGGTTTTATGGTGATGAATCCATCAGCCCTGAGCCAGGCCTGGCTGTGGCAGGACATGCACAGAGCTCTGGTGTGATCCAGAATGGAGGCTGCAAACTGGAATCGTGGAATTGGACTGGTTTGGGTTGGAAGGGACCTTAAAGCTCATCCAGTTCCAACCCCCTGCCATGGGCAGGGACACCTCCCACTGTCCCAGGTTGCTCCATCCTGGCCTGGGACACATCCAGCTTCAGCCACAGCTTCTCTGGGAAACCTGTGCCAGTGTTTTACCACCCTCCCAGCCAGGAATTCCTTCCCAACATCCCATCTAACCCTGCCCTCTGGCAGTGGGAAGCCAATCCTCCTTATCCAAAGTCTCTCTCCAGCCTGAGGTCCAGTTTCTGAATGTACATTCATTTACTAACTCCAGATACCCTTCCCCACAGATTGCTCTGCATCATCTAACACTGATTGATGAAAGAACATGAATTTATGTTAAAGTGTTAAACCAACACTTCTAACAAGATTAACGTGCTTTCCCCCCCAGCTCTTGGACTTCTCCTCTAACCCTGTGTGTGCAAAGCTCCTTCTCTGCCTCTAGTTCATCTTATTTCCAGTCTGTGTTCTCAAATAGTTGTGGTTTGCATTCTGGGTTTGGTTTAGCTCAGCCAACTCCCTCCCTTCTCATTGCAGATCGACACTAAAGAGAGCAGGGCCCCCTCCACTGCCCCCCAAGGTAAGAAATGTGCCATTGAAGGGCTTCAGGCAGCAAATTCCACTTGGGCAGCCTGGGATGTCCCTTGTTCCTGCATCCACCTCTGAAATTATTCTGCTGTCAAATGTGTTGTTTTCATAGAATCATAAAATACCCCAAGTTGGAAGGGATCCACCAGGATCATCCATCCAACTCCTGGCCCTGCACAGACACTCCAACAATCCCCCCCTGTCCCAGAGGATCATCCCAGCCCTCCTGGAGCTCTGGCAGCCTTGGGAATGTGCCCATTCCCTGGGGAGCCTGGGCAGTGCCCACCCCCCCTTTTCCTGAGCTCCCCCCTGCCCCTGCCCTGACACAACTCCATCCCTTCCCTGGGTCCTGTCCCTGGTCACCAGGGAGCTTTTGTGATGCCCCAAATTGCACACACTCTTCAAAGGCTGGTGTTTTTTTAATGTAGGAAGCCTGACTTGAATTAAACTTGTCTGGAGTTTGTGTTTCACAGGTGCCATTCCCAGTTCCTCACATTTCCCCAGTAACCATCCCCTCTGGTTTCTTGCAGCCCAGAATCAACAGTTACCCCGAGGAAAACCTCCCAGATGATGAGAGGTGCCAGACAATAAAACACTTCCCAGACTCACAGAACAGAGCCCCCCCAGCCCACAGGAGACAGAGTATCCCAGTTTGTGGCTCTCAGGCTGATTCCAACCCCATTGGAATGACCAGCAGCATCAGCAGCCCTGGATTGCTCACAGCCAGATACAGTGACCTGGGTAAGGGCTTTACCCATCCTTAAGGGGGATGGAATCCTGGAAAAGGAATTGCTTCCAGATCCAGCTGTTTTTCAGCAGATAATTTTTTTAATACAAGCTGATCCCAAAGGGAAGGTTTCCTTTTTCCATCTGTGCTGGTTCTTGTTAGAGCCATGAGCTGTGGTGGGAATGTTCTTCCCAAAACAAGGACACTCAGCCAGTCAGTCCCATTAATGTGTGGCCTGCAGGAATAGGAGGAAAACAAGGAATGTGTGGGGAGGATCCTCTGCTTTCTTCTCAGTGGAATTTGGCCCAGGGACTGTTGGGATAATGAGAAGTGTGTAACTCAGCATGGACAAGAGCTGGAGTTGTCCTGGGATGTGGAGATGGAAGTGTCAGAGCTCAATTCTCCACTCCTGCTCAGCTCAGGGGAGATTTTCTGTTTCACTGTGTCAGGTGAGCTCCAAAACCTCTCTGTTCTTCCTTCCAGGCAATGGGAATGGCATGTTGAAACTCATTGAGGAAAACGTGGAAGGGTCTGGACAAATCCCTCAGCTCCCACGGAAAAAGGAGAAAAGAGATTTTCCTGTAGGTGTTGTGGCTCTGGGGCTGATCTGGCTGCCCTGTCAATGAGCTGCTTTTGTGTCACTTGTGTGGGAGGTGTTTTATATGATCTTTCTCTCTTCCCACAGAAACCAGCCATCAATGGTTTGCCTCCCACCCCAAAGGTGCTGGTAAGAAATGCTGTTTGCACTGGGAGTTACCAAATGCTGCTCTCGTGGCATCTCTGGTGTCACAAGGTTTCCTGCATCTCACAGCCAGTTATTTCTCCTGTACTGAACCCACAGTATTAGTTTTCTTTTTTTAAAAAAACCTCCTGTCACTGCTCAGTCTGGATGTGGAGGGTTGGAGGCTTCCCTGGCTCTGTGAGTTGTGGCCTCCAGTGGCAGCTCCTGCTTAGAAAGAGAAACAGGAGAAGGTGGGAGGGATGAGAGGGAGTTACTGCTTCAATTTCTGCTTGTTTTCCTTCCTGTGCCATTTATTTAAACACTCAGTGTTCCTATGGACAATTACAGAATAACTGAGGTTGGAAAAGCCCTCTGAGATCATCAAATCCAACCTTCCCCCAGCACTGCCAAGGCCACCACTGACCCACGTCCCCAAGTGCCACATCCACACTTTTAAATCCCTCCAGGGGATAACTTAAAGCTGTTGGGAACATTTTGATCCCTTTTTTTTTGCATTTCTTGATTTACCTGAAGGCCACAGAAAGCTTTGGAAAGGTGTAGCTTTGGGGGAAGGTACAAATGTTGTGCATCCAAGCATTTCAGAGGAGGTTTGTGTCTGAGAAGGGACATCAGTGGTGTCTGCAGGTGTGTGTGTGAGTGGCCAAGTGCCAGAAAATAAAACCCTTGATGCTCTAAATTCGTTTCAGCTTTCAGTTTTGGTGTCTTTCAGATGGGAGCCTGTTTTTCCAAAGTCTTTGATGGTTGTCCTTTGAAGATCAATTGTGCCACATCATGGATCCATCCAGATACTAAAGGTGAAAGGCTTTTGGGTTTGTGTTTGAGAGGTGCCAGAGTGGTGCTGAGCTCTGGGAATGACCCATCTCTCTCTCATTCAGACCAGTACATCATCTTTGGCACAGAGGAAGGGATCTACACCTTGAATTTGAATGAGCTCCATGAAGCAACAATGGAACAGGTGAGTTCTGGTGGGTTGAACACATGGAATAAATTTGGGGATATTATGGAGCAATCAAGTTTGGTGGGTCTTAAACTGATTCCCATCAAAGCCAGCAAGGGAAGTCTGACAATTAAGAGTTCCCCAACTCCTGAATTTTTTTGTTGCTGTGAAATCTTCATTCTCCTTGGAAAATTTGTTCCCTGCCCTGTCTCCCTCCATCCCATCCCCACTAGATGGCACATTGCAGCTCCTCTGGCTGCTACCACAGCCCTTAACCAATTCATTCAGCTGCTCTTGGGATCCCCAACAAACTTTTCCTGGGCTCTCTAACCCTTTCCAAAGCCACTTCATCTAATCATGGTGTTATATTCCCATTTTTAGAGTCAGGAATAGCTGGATATTCTTGGAATCTCTTTGCTTGTACACTTCCCTAAGTTATTTCATCTGACAGTGTCCTCTGGACTCTTCCACAGGCTTTTTTATATCCCACTGAAAGGTTGGCTGTACCAGTGGTGGGTAAAGAAAATATTCAGTGCACTCCAAAATCAAAGTTTCTTTTTCCAGCAGAGCATTCCCAGCTGGAAAAACTCAGGTGTGGCCCAGCTCAAACCCCAGGGTTTGAGCCACACCACTTGTTTCCACATTTCCTTTTATTCATTTCGTGATTTCTCCCCTCCAAATGCACATTTTGAACTGTTTATCCAACTTCTAATTGTCATTCAGCCTTCCAGGTGTTTGGCTGTGTCTCCAGGGTTAATATCTCCCAGTTCCAGAAGTGTATTTTTATTTTATTTTTAGTATTTCAGTGAAAGTACTCAATAGACCCAGGCCTGTTCTATTAAATAGCAAATTGCTGAGAGATCCTGTGGGTTTCTGTCCAACCAGTTGTAGCTTTTCTTTCTGCAATTTCTTCTACCACTTATTTTCTGACTTTGCACATGGAAATGGCACAGAGGACAAAGTGTTACAGATTCATATCCCAGAATCCCAGAAGGGTTTGGGGTGGAAGGGACCTTAAAGATGATCCCATTCCACCCCCTGCCCTGGGCAGGGACACCTCCCACTGTCCCAGGTGGCTCCAACCTGCCCTTGGACACTTCCAGGGATGGGGCAGCCACAGCTTCTCTGGGAAATCCATTCCAGCTCCCTTTCCAAACAGCTTAATCCTTTTAAAATTCAGTCCCAGTGTTCCATGACTTGTTTGTGCACAGAGCAGCCTCTCAGCACTGAGAGCCAGGCAGGTACATCTCTCAGAAAACACAGGGGGAATGAAAGGGGAAGCTGGGATTTCTCCAGTGTGGATCCCTGCAGGAATGGTGGTGGAAGTGGAGCAGGCAGAGGAAAGCACAGATGGAAATTCCTGTGTGTTTTCTATTCATGGAAATATTTTCTTTTTTGCAGTTATTTCCTCGAAAATGCACCTGGCTGTATGTTATCAACAACACCTTGATGTCCTTGTCAGGTATGTGTGAACACAGGGGAAATTATTAAAGTTACAAATATAGAGGAACATTTAAAGTCGTGACTCAGTGCAGTGTGGTTTGATCAACCTGGAGAAGGGAAGGATCCAGGGAGAGCTTGGAGCCCCTTGCAGAGCCCAAAGGGGCTCCAGGAGAGCTGGAGAGGGACTGGGGCCAAGGGCTGGAGGGACAGGACACAGGGAATGGCTTCCCACTGGCAGAGATGGGAGATTGGGCAGGAATTCCTGGCTGGGAGGGTGGGGAGGCCCTGGATGGATTTCCCAGAGAAGCTGTGGCTGCCCCATCCCTGGGAGTGTCCAATTCCAGGTTGCAGCAACCTGGCACAGTGGGAGGTGTCCCTGCCCATGGCAGAGGGTTGGAACTGGATGTGCTTTAAGCTCCCTTCCAACCCAAACCATCTTGAAATCTGTGATATGAACCAAAACCTGTGTCATTATTATTATCTTGTTTTATTTCCCCCATACCTGGATGTGCCTCCCTGACACATGTGCTCCCTGTTTCCAGAAGGTAATTTTCCATTCCTGCATTTCCCTGAGCAGTGCAGTTCTGCTCTGCAGGAGTGGCTGTGATGTCAACTGGGCTTTTCTCTCTTGCAGGGAAAACCTTCCAGCTCTACTCCCATAATTTAATAGCTTTGTTTGAACAAGCCAAAAAAACAGGATTAGCTGCTCACATTCAAACCCACAGATTTCCTGACAAAATACTACCAAGGTACAAATCTTTCACTTATAGACAGTTATTAATAAATGAAAATAACCATAAATCCTGTTGGTGCATGAATAGCCTTGATATCTCTCATGGATGCAATTTTTTGGATTATTATTCCAGGAAATTTGCCTTAACAACCAAGATCCCTGACACAAAAGGATGCCACAAATGCTGTATAGGTGAGATGTTCAGCTTTGCCATTTATTTTCCTGGCCTTTGTATGGCATGTCTGAAACTCAGTTCTTTCTAATAAACTTAGAAAAAAGACTGAGAGAGTTGGGATTGTTCAGTCTGGAGAAGGGAAGGATCCAGGGAGAGCTTGGAGCCCCTTGCAGAGCCCAAAGGGGCTCCAGGAGAGCTGGAGAGGGACTGGGGCCAAGGGCTGGAGGGACAGGACACAGGGAATGGCTTCCCACTGGCAGAGATGGGAGATTGGGCAGGAATTCCTGGCTGGGAGGGTAGGGAGGCTCTGGGAATAGTTCAGTGTGGAAAAGGCCCTTAAGATCCCNCTGGGAGTGTCCAAGGCCAGGTCATATGTACAATTATGGAATAGTTCAGTGTGGAAAAGGCCCTTAAGATCCCCCAAGTCCAGCTGTGACCCCAGCACTGCCAAGGCCACCTCTAACCCGTGTCCTCACGTGTCACATCTGCAGGTTGTACTTTTACACCCTTCTTTAAGGTCCCTTCCAGCCCTCATCATTCTGTGATAATGATTTTATAATGCTGTTTTTGAACTTATTTGCTGTAGAGTTGTTTGGTTCTGTTTTTTTTTTAACTTCCAGGACTTTAAAATCCCTGTTTTCAGGATTTTCTTCTTTGTTTTGCCTCCTATAGTACGAAATCCATACACAGGCCATAAGTACCTGTGTGGTGCACTGCAGTCTGGAATTGTTCTGCTCCAGTGGTATGAGCCAATGCAGAAATTCATGTTAATAAAGGTAAGGAATTACTTGGAGTTCAGTTTAATAGTTACAGAGTTGTTGAAATAACCTTTCCAGAGTTTGTCATGGAAAGTACATCCCGGTCTGGTGCCATTTGTGGCTTCTGAGCACTTGAAAAATGTGGCTCAGCACACTTTGACTCAGAAAATCTTGTGACTGAAGCCATTTAAGTCGTTTAAAAGCTGGACCAAGCCCAGCACTTGCAATAACACACCATCATCTGGCCCAGCCTGATGTTCCTGCTGCCTTCCAAAGCAGTGAAAAATTCCAGATATTTATATTTTGTGAAGGTGAAACCAAATGCACAAATTCCTGACTGTGGCTTCTTTTGCCCAGCACTTTGATTTCCCCCTGCCAAGCCCCCTGAATGTGTTTGAGATGCTGGTGATCCCAGAGCAGGAGTACCCCATGGTGTGTGTGGCCATCAGCAAAGGCTTGGAGCCAAACCAAGTGGTGCAGTTTGAGACAATCAACTTGAACTCGGCCTCCTCCTGGTTTACAGAGATTGGAGCAGGTGGGTTCTCATTTGTGGTTCCACACTTTTTTGTCCTGGGATTTGTCTTCCTCCCCTTTCCCCCCTCCTTTCCTGTTTAAAGGGATTTTTGTCCATCCTCCAGCCCCTGGGGGAGGTTTTTAATAAGCAAAGATTTGGTTTATCTTCAAAACCTGGTTGATATGTTGCAGCTGCTTTTCTTAGACTTTTTTTTTTTTCTATTTAAAGCTGCACGAACAACTTCATTAATGAAAAAATAGAAAAAAGGATCTATTGAATTCTAATAAATCAAGTTTAATATCAGCACAATAATCTTTCCAGATGTGGATTTATAGGAAAAGAGCATTTTTTTTAGGAGTGAAGGTTCCCTTGATGGTTCCTTTTGTTCATTCTAGTGCCTGTTCATGAAGGGAGCTGTGCTGAATTGTGGCATAAAACATCATTTATCCCATAAAAAGTAGTGTTTTTATATTAAATACCTGCTTTGAACAGAATTTATCCTTCTCCCAGAACATTCTGGGATCTCCCAGCTTTCAAACAATGCAGAGGGGCAAACAGCACAGTGAAAAGGCTGGAGCTTTGCTGAGAGGAGGCTGAGATGAGGCTTTTCTGTGTCTCAAATAATCTGGTGTGTTTTTTTTCCCCAGGCAATCAGCAGCTGGATGCCATTCATGTGACACAGCTGGAAAGAGACACTGTCCTGGTCTGCCTGGACAGTGAGTAACACAACTCTCTTGGAAAACTTAAAAAACACCTCCTGCAAAACTTGGTGGTTTGAATTTTACCACGAGATCATTTTTTCTCTCCCTTCTTTATGAATTTGTGTTGAGATATTTCCAAAAAGATAGAGTGGTTCCCCTTGTGGTTCTCCTTTTTCTGCTCATGATTCTGTCAGTGGAGTCTAAAATACAAAGTGCTGCAAAGTTCTCTGTATTTATTTTGGGAGAAATCTCTATTTATTTTGAGAGTCAAATCCTGGAGATGTTGAGTTTGGGTATTTCCTTGTGCTTGAAAGATTAAATGAGTATTTCATGCTTCAGTCTTTCTCAGCAGTGGGTTTTAATGCTTCATTTTCTGTTTTCTCTTGAGAATTTGTGAAAATAGTGAATTTACAAGGGAAATTGAAGTCAAGCAAGAAATTGGCTTCTGAGCTGAGCTTTGATTTCTGCATTGAATCAGTGGGTGAGTGATTTGCTTCTCTCGTGTCTCTCAGGGGTTTAAGAACTCAGAGGAGGGAGTGTTGAAAGACTGACTGGTTTCTGGTCATTTCTATAGCTCTGGATAAAAAAATTGGGGAGGAAAAAGTGTTTTAGTAATAGTGTTTTGGTCTTCTAAAAACAGATTTTATTTAAAGTGAGCACATCCATTTTTTAATAGTCAGGATAATAATATT
>VYZS01020597.1:9203-24616 GCA_013400695.1 Neodrepanis coruscans | reverse complement strand
CATTCACTAGATCAGGTTACTCATCTCTATATATTTATATGCTAATAAACATACAAGTATAATTTATCTCATATATATATTTACATAATATTCTATTACTGTACTTGTTTTCCCAGTAACGGAGACCTTCATGTTCTTTAATGTATTTTTCCTCCTATGGCACTCATGCCAAAGTTTCCAGCAGCTTTTTTTTTTTTAATGCCAAAGTGGTTTCACATCAGTGCAGAGGCTTCTCCTGTGTAGGTAGTTTGTTGAAAAGTTTAGGGCTTTGGGGATAAAATTTATCCTGTATGTGTCAGTTAGTTGTCTTGCTGCTGGCAATTTTTTTGTCACAGTAGGTGATAGTTCTTCCTTTTGACAAGAAAATCTCGATAACCTGTGAATTGTTTGTACATTATGGATTTATCAGCATTACTTAAGGTCTGGCATTGAGCTGCAGTCATGTTTGTGTCCAGCTATGCTTTTCTGCAAAGGGCAGACTCATGAAATCACATGTATATGCTTCCAGCAGAATGAATTGCCTACTGTATTCAGTAGAAAGCCTCTGACACATCCAAATGGACAAGTTGTGCTGCTTTAATGCAAGGAATGGATGAAGCTATACTGTTGCAGTTACATCACAAGAACAAAATAAAAATAGTTGAATTTTGTAAATTTGTTCAAGATTTGTCCCTCTTGGTAACATTGAAAAAAAATATACTCTTATGGTGGTGGGCAGGAGAATCTGCTGTTTGAAAAAAGCTTAGAAATTTTAAACATGTACTTGTGAAACTCTAGCACAAATAGAACTGATTTGATTCAGCATAGCTCTGAAAAGTCGTGTTTTGGTTCCTTACACGTACTTTTCACACCATCTCTTTGTTGCTGTGGAATCATGTTTGTTTCACTGTGTCCTGAAACTATTTTTCCAAACTGAGCAAATAATTTGTTTAGTAGAAATTATGTGTTTCTTTTGCATTTTGAAATCCAAAAGCCTGGACTAGGAATTCTAAGTGTAGTGTCACTAATTCACAAACATATATTCATTCTTTACCCTCAAAAGGAGTTTGTCCAATGACACAAAGTTCTGCATCTCATTATGTTAATTGCATACATGAATCACAGAAATGTGATGACATGTGAGGCTGCCCAAAAATTTTGGATGACTCTTTAAATATCTCACAAACTGTGCCCTGGGAAGTTTTGCTGACATCTTACTGGTAGTTCTTTCACATGAAGATACTGCCAAAAGCAGGAGGAGAAAATAAAAAAAAAGCAGTAGAGAAAAATAACTCTAAGTACATACTTGATCCCACAGGAATCTTCATCTCTGTGTTCCGTACAGTAATATCCTCAGAAAGATGGCCAACAACACAAATTGTGCAGAAAACTTCAGGGCTGGAACACTTTCTAGGAATGAACAGAAAATCATCAGGGTATCTGTGGTAAATGTCAGTGCTGGTACAGTGAAATATATTTGCCATTAAACTCTGCTGACATTTTCTCTTTTAAGATTGTTCTTCCAGTTGGTTCTGGTCTGGACAAACATCTGGACATTTTGGACTCATGTTTTCCAAGACAGTCATTTTGCTCAAGCTGACTTGGCATTTAAATGCCTCACTTTCAAGTTGTTTCTTTTTTTTCTAACTGAGGTGAAGTACAAAATTGAGAAAACACATTGATTTTTCCACATGACAAAACATTTCTAAAGGCTGCTATGCTGAAGGAGATTAATGCTTCAGGATTCAAACGGTGACTTAACATTTGGCAGAAAGATTATATTGGTAACAAAGATATTGCTGCTCACCATCCTATAAAAATTTTCCTATGTTTGGCCAGTCCATATGTGTCTGAAAAACCTGATTGCATGTACTAACATGTTTCCTTATAGTTCCAAAAGCTATAAAGTCTTCCTGACACAGTAACAGAGTTTTATGTGCAACCTACATCCTGTAAAAGATTACAATACAAAGTCTATAGTACAGACTATCTGCTTGGCTGTTTTCTCTGTTAGTCACAGGAGCCATGCATGGTCTGGCTCAGATGTTCCAAGATCCTTGAGGTAAACACTGCAGAGCCTTGTGAAACCCCGTGCTCTTTGCTCACTATGATGGTCCTTTTGCATGGAGCTTCTGGCAGGCAAGGAGGAGAGGACAGAAGAAGGATGTTATGGGTGAAACAGCGACTGCAGACTCCCAGCAAAAGAGAGGATGATATAAGTGATGGTGGTATAAGAGATGAGGCGGTATAAGAGATGAGGAAAAGAAATGGAAAGGAGAGGAAGGACCCAAGGCAGGTAGGACAGATAGCAACAGAGGCTCCAATAAGTTCTGTTGACCTGCTCCACCAGGTCCTCATCCTTCTTATGCTGGGTGCCCCCGAGCTGGATGCTGTATTCCAGTGGAATACACTCATAAGAGTGGGGCAGAGGGGGAGAATCCCCTCCCTTGACCACATTCCTTTTGGTGCAGCACAGGATACAGCTGGCTTTCTGGGCTGCAAGTGCACCTTGTCAGGTCATGTCCAGCTTCTTGTCAAACAACCAAGTCCTTGTGAATTGGCTCCACATGAGAGTGTTACCGCAGTTTTACACCCCTAAAACTATAGGAAATTGACACAATGGCTGCAGAACTCTACGTTTCTAACAGCAATGTTTAGAAACAGAAGCCGCCAGAGTCTGATGATACTTTTATTCACCACAGGATCCCAATTCATGTTCAAATGCCATCCACCTGGTGTACCAAGTCAGTCTGAGGTGTAAGGGGAGGAACAAAGAGTCTGTGGCCATGTTGCCATGTATTACAGGGTATGTGGGGCAAGCAAAGGCTGCGTGTGCAATTTCAATAGCACCATTTCAGTGGCTTTACTTAGCAAGACTTTTTTCAGTGTTTTTACAGGGCGGTGGGCTGTAGGGCTCTCAGTGTAGGGCCCTCAGCCATATCTATGTGCACATAGGGAAGCCACATGCATGTGACTGCAGGTGTTGGGCGAGTGAAGTGCTGGAGGTGTTGATGGAACCATTGGTACAGCCTCATCTCGAATGCNCCTCTCCCTCTCCCTCTCCTCCCCCGGGCACGGGCAGGGGGGCGGCTCCGGGGGGAGGCAGGGCTCCCACCGCGGCGGGAGGTGGGGGAGCGCCGAAGCGAGTGGGGGACCCCGGCCGAGGGGGGCGGCGGAGGGCGCCGCCTCTGCTCTCCGTGCCCCTCGGCCCGGCTGCGGGGGCTACACAGTGCAGGGGCTGTTTGGTGATGGGGGAGAGGTGAGCGTGGTCCTCCCGCCTCCCGTCTGCACGCCCGGGAGCCGAGCAGAGGTAAATAAATCCTTGGCACGGTGGCCGGCATCCTTCCTCTTCCTCCTTCTCCGCCGCCTCCTGCCCCGGGGGTGCCGGGCGTGCGAGCAGCCGAGGAGGACGGAGCCATCCATCCCTCCAAGTCCCGGCGGGAGGCGGGGGCGGCAATGCAGCCCCTCGGGGCCGGGGCTCGCTCTGTGTCCCTGCCCGCCGCCGGCTCCCCGAGTGCCGGGGACACCCGCACCCCGACCCGGGCCGNCTGAGGGGAGACCTCATCACAGTTCCAAGCTCCTCGTGAAGGAAAGACCAGGGGCAGGCACTGATCTTTTCTCTGTGGTGACCAGTGATAGGACTTGAGCGAATGGCCTCAAGTTGTGACAGGGGATGTTCAGATTGGATATTAGAAGAGGTTCTTCACCCAGAGGGTGGTCAGGCACTCGAACAGGCTCCCCAGGGAGAGATCACAGGGAAGTGATCACAGCACCAAGCCTGACAGAGCTCAAGAAGCATTTGAATGATACTCCCGAGCACATGGTGTGATTCTTGGGGCTGTCCTGTGCAGGGTCAGGAGTTGGACTTGGTGACCCTTGTGGGTCCCCTCCAACTCAGGATAGCCTGTGATCCTACGAAGCACGGCTTGGCTGACACTAGTGCCCTCGGAGCTTTGGCTTCCGTTCCAGCCAATCCGTTTTGGAAGGAAACCTACGGAACAGAACAGTGAGCCTCCTTGCGCTCCCCCACCAGAGCCGTGATGCGCGCAGGACACCCCGCACCGGGGCCGGGCGGGGCCGGGCGGCGGCGCCGGCGGGAGCCGTGACGCTCCGTGTACGCTCCGCCGGCCGCGCCGCCCCTCTCANGAGCAGCCGAGGAGGACGGAGCCATCCATCCCTCCAAGTCCCGGCGGGAGGCGGGGGCGGCAATGCAGCCCCTCGGGGCCGGGGCTCGCTCTGTGTCCCTGCCCGCCGCCGGCTCCCCGAGTGCCGGGGACACCCGCACCCCGACCCGGGCCGTGCGGGGGGGCTGGGGGTGCTGAGCCCTGTCCGCCCTCCCCGCAGGGACTTTGCCAACTGCTGTAAAACTCGTTGTGACTCTCCGCGCCCCGGAGTCTCTGAAAGCTGAGTCCCCCGGCTAGGGATGCTTCCCGCTCTCCGGCGGCTGCTATGAGCTAACAGGCTGCACGGGAGCTGGTGTCCGCAGATCTTTCTAGTCATCACTTGGAAACGACAACAAAGGAGCGAGATGTTCTAGACACTTGTTGGGTTTGTTTGGAGATGATCATCCTGAAAGGCAGGGCTTCTGAGCTTTGCTCTGAAACCTCCCCTCTCGACTGTGAGAATAATTTTACACCTCGATAAAAATCCTTTTAAAAAAATATTAAAAATCCCAGAACTTTGTTTCCGGCCAGAGAAGACCCTAAGGTATGCAGCTTCCTTGACTGCAGTGTTTCTTTCTGAAAGCATCTGTTGTTATAACTTAAAGAATCTAGGAAAACAGTGAGGGGGGAAAAAACAAACTGTTCTCATTTTTTTCGCATGTGGGATGCTCCTCTGCTGTCAGTTTCCCTGGATTAGTAATTCAGGCCTCTGTAAGGAGAAGTTGCACTGCACAAGCAAAGCTGCGTGTTCACGCCGTCTTGGAAGCTGTGCACACCAGGAGTCTGAGCTGGCCAGCTTTAAGTTGGCTGGGTTCTTTTCTGCTGAGAAGTCCTCTTCATATTATCTAGAAGATAGCAGAAAAATTCTGCTGGGTCTGGACTTTTTATATAACTCAAGTTCAGTAAGAAAAAAATTATCAGTCCTTTAAAATCTGTCTCTGTTGTCACTTTAGGGAGCATTATCACAGGAATGTGAGAGGCTGTTAGATCTGAAAATATTCACAGGAGGTGAAATTCGTGTGTAATATTTTCAGATAATTTAAGGTATTATTTCTTAAAAGATAAAGCAAATAGTCATGGATGAATAAAGCAGTCTAGCCAGTGAAAAGAATGCAACACTTCCCATTATGGCCAGACTTTAGAAATAGCCCAACTGTCTTGTAGATACTTGTGTGAAATATCCAAAATAGGACTTAAGGTCTTGAGAAAATTGCGTGCATAGTTTACAGTTGAATGTAGAGGTGGGATTAAAAAAAACCAACAAACCTCCAATCATGAAAATGGTCTGGGAGATTTTGATTTAGTACTCTTCCTGCAGACAGTAAATGTGATGTATTTTTCTGCTGTAGTCTGTAGCAGCCATGAATCCTCCTCCTTTTTTTTTTTCAACTGAATAGCTGATTATCCTGATGTTCTCTTCCTCCTATTTGTGCAACAGTACCTTACCTTGATTGTGCCGTGTAGCAGTACCATGTTCTGGCCAGCAGTGTTTAACAATATGAGTTTGATTGAGTTGACTACTGACTCTTGATGTTGGCATCAAACTGTTGGATTTCTAGTCTAAACTGTCAAAAAACAGAGTTTGCATTGTGTTCAGGTAAATTTGAAAATGTATTTAGGTAAACAGAGAAAATATTTTGCTTGGTTTAAAGACATAGCCAGATTTTTTTGTTTTGTTTTGGTAAAGATGCAGGAATAAAGAAGATTGAAAACTTCTGTTTGAAAAATAAAGTAGTTCAAAACCTCTTCAAAACAGGACACAGATGTGAAGAGTACACAAAATTAAAAGAGAATTTGTTAGCTGCTTTTGACTGTTCTTAGAAATTTGTAAGTACCATTTCCAGTGTCAGTGTTGGCATACCAGCTGACAGTGGTTTTAACAGTAAACCTCAAAGTTTTTGTAAAAGTGAGGCTTTTTGTATCAAGTATTATAGAGAGCCAAGGAGCCACAGGCCATTACCCTTTTGGTGAGTGTCAGTGCTTTATTATGGTCATTGACAGACTTCTAAAAGACAAGTATTCTTCATGTGACCAAATTCAGAGCTCTAATCTAGTTATTGTGGGAACAGTTACATCTTTTTCTTTCTAAAGTTAATGCCATATTAAAGCATGTTCCTTTTGTATTTCTTTATAAAGACATCAGGTTGTGGTTTGCATAGGTCAGGCAATCTCAGATTTGTGAGGAAGCAACAGAGGACAACCCAGTTGGAAAAGTTTTGGATCAAATGAGATTAAAGAATTGCATTTCAGTTATTATTTCTGAGTAGTTATCTTCCAAAACATAATTAGTATTAACTACAAGCTCTGTTTTATGATGCAAGGTAATTTATTGCTTAATAATTCCACTTTTTCACAGGGAAAGATTAATCTAATAAGGAAAGTATCAGAATGGTGATCAGAAGGTGGCAAATGTGGTAAGAGAGCAAGACCAAACTGAAAGCAGCAGTAAGACCAGACTGATAAGCAATCCAAGATTAAAATGCTCCCACCTGCTGCTGCCCAGGCCTGGGGTATTGTGGCAATTTGCTGGGATTGGGGAAGAAATAGGAGAGTCATTTCTGAGAACCCTACAGCATCACTGTTGCAATGTTCCTCATGGCAGCTTTAACTTTATTTCTTAATGCTGCTTTTCCTCTTGAGCAATAACAAAGCTTTGGCACCTTAAAAAGAGATCTGTTGAATTGAGGTCTGGGCAAGGAGCTAGCAATGGAACTTAGTTGCACTGCATGGAGGAGGGAAAAGAAATATAAAAGGTCTCACGTGGGATACTTTATAATCTAAGGCAGAATTGTATATCTTGCATATCTTCATGCATCTGCTTCTACCAGATTTTTGGGCTACACTTGAACATGCTATAACATAGTGCAGGTTGTACAGAAGTTTATGTTTCTCAAGCAGGGGAATACATGTAGAGATGAATGTTTTCAGACTCAGTTAATTCTTTTTGAAGTTAAACTCTTTCCTGTGGTTTACATTGTGAGGAGTTCCATGTTAAGAACTGAGTAGTAGTGTTACAGATAATAATGAGCTGGCCATATAAAAGGAACCTAGTAGAGAAGAAAGAATTGCAGCTTGGTGCTGTCATCTAATAAGTTATTGCCAATGAGACTAAGGAACATGGCTTCCCATATTTTCCCCCTGTGATCCTATTAGTTCAACACTTCTCCTTCCTGATGTAGAGGCCAAAGTCCTTGCCGTGTATCTAGGTTTTTGATCCTTTTGTTCTTGCGTCTCCAGAGTGTCTCTGAAGTGTCCTGATAACTTTGGTGTTTCTGGCAGAACTGTCCCTTTCTCCTTCCCTATCTGCCAGTTGTTTGGTTTGGAGGAGGCAGCTGCAGCTCTATGCTGTGCAAGGATTATTTGGCCAATGGGCTGTCTCAAGTTTGATGGAGTCTGTGTTTGTGTTGTATTTTACTGCTGATTTTTATGAAACATTGAATACTGAAAATATTAAGTTCTTAGAATTTTGTCAATTTTGTCTTAAATTAGCAAGCAAATTTGTAAACAATAGAAGGATGGGGCAGGAAACAAACTTTTTAATTATATAACCCTCAATTTCCTTGGGAAGCAAAACCAAAAATTACTGAAGAAACTTACTTTTTGTTTATGGATACAAAAAGGGAGAGGATTTAAAATGCTGCTTCATAGAGGTTACATGAAAACTATGCCTAGATGCAAATTTCCAGAATCCAGAAAAGGAAACAGCAGAGCAATAAGCTGCTTACAGTTAGGTAGGAGTATCCTGAGTGCCTTGTAGGTTGAATCTGGCCTGGGGAACAGTTTTGTCTTGAATTCCTAGTTACCCAGGATATTCAGGTACCACTGCAGTGTGTACTACAAGGGTGTTAGATGACATGGAGATCCTCAAGTTAGTGCTGACCTGAAATGGCAGCAGTGCTTCTGAATCCAGGTGCAGCCAGGGCAGGGGTTGAGCAGCAGCATCAGTATTAAATAAAGCCTAAACGTAAGAAGGAGTATTTTGTACTTGGGCCCACTTTTAAACACACTTGTCAAATATGTGGTGGGTCAGATGTCAGGGTGTCAGATCTGATCAGCCACATAGAATCAGTTTAGCGCTGTCCTGTGCTCACTCACTGTCTATAGCAGAAACTATTCAGTGAGTGTTGCCTGGTAAGGACGATGCATTGAATTGTGTGCTGGTGACAGTAAAACCTTGTGCCAGACGCAAAATCCCCAGTTTCCTGGTTGGATTTGTCTCGCACCATGATCGCTGTAGTATTGAATCTACTGAAATAAAGAAAGCCTTTAGGTCTCTAACACCTTTTTGATAATAGAGGGCTACTTTTAAAAAAACCCCTGACATCTAATGCTCTACAGACTTTTTTTTTGATAAGTTCCCCATGGGCTGAGATGAAACTATCATACTTAATGTAAGAACAGTTGATGTCTTTGGAATGAAATTCTTCTTTAATTCTGTCCACTTTTAGTGCTTAGCACTTCTGCAAATTGGAACTCCTGGCATTCAAGATGGGTGTGCAGGAAAGCAAACACACAGTCACTACCTGATTAAAAATGATGGCTTATATTACTGCCCATTGAAATGTAGGAGATCTCTGAGACGGGAAAGTGTCTTGCTGTCTTCCAGAGAACTTTTGACTGGTTTAACTGTTAGTCATGTTTTCTCTAGGAAGAGAGAGGGGAACTCTTGGAGGGCTTTGAACGTTAATTTTAAGACAGCAAATGCATGTTGAGTTTGTGAATGAATAGGTTGCATTTTTCAGAGAAGCATAGTCTTCAATGTAAAAAGGGGTGGGTTCAGGATGGCTGACACATCTTACAAATCTTATTTTTGTTTTGTAGGCTAAAATAAGAAGTTTTCCTACTAACTGGAATCTTTTGAAATACAAATTCTTTGTAGTAATTTCCCTCTGTATCACAAACTTAGTGCATAGGAGAAATCCAGTGAGTATATTTTTCTCCGTAGAATCACTTAAAAATAGAAATATTTCTCAGCTTACTTTCTGTTTTGAAACTTTGCTATAAAGTAGTGACTAGTGGTTTTAAATAAAAAGTGTAGGAATTGGATAAAATTCATACTAATTTTTCATCTTTTTGCTGCTATCAACTTTTGTTGTTGACGTCTTCCTTTTTATTTCTGGAACATTTGATAATAATGTATACTGCTTGGCAGTATATATTTAGTATTTTTGTCATTTGCAATGAAGTTCCTTTTGTAGCTGCTGGTTTTCTTTCTATTCTTATTAAAAAAGTACATGTTTTATATTAGGTCAGATTTGGACCATCTATACTGGATGTTTCTGTGCTATTTATATTTACTGTATTTCTTCATTTACACCAGTAAGATTTATCTGAAGAAGTACTTGACTGAGAACTAAGTAAAATAAAGAACTTACTAATTTTTTTGTTTGTTTTAAGTGCTAATTCCGTTTCAGTTTTGAGAAGAGTAGGGAAAGAGAAGTGTCTGGTCATTCTGGATAGGAGGGGCAGATGGTATAACAGGGGAAGATGGCATAACACTATTTTCATGACAGGAGAGAATGACTCTCTATGACTTAGCTTTCAAAATCCGTGCTATCTCCATTTCTTTCTGGTTTCTGTGAGTCCGCTTAGATGCTTCCATTTATTTCGGTGTGGGTAAGATCGGATGCAAATTTGAGAAACAGAAATGACTATGCTGTTCTTGATTAATTGTCATTGATTGCTGATTCATTGATTAGTGTCATTGGTTCTGTTGATTACAAATATAATTCAGAAGTAAATATATTCCATGGGAAAACTGTTCTAACGTTTGTCACTACTTTCACGGTTGGAAAACAACAACAAAAAGTACTCGTGAGGCAGGTAGATGACCTTAGGCTAAGAAATTACTAGGTGGTGATCATTTTAAATGGTACTAGTGAAGAAGACAGTCTTTACATTAGGACTTTGTATTATAAACCCAGAATACTGATTTCTGACATTTACTCTTGAAAATTTCTGGTCTTAAACATGTCTGCTGCTAATTTAATCTGATACATATTTCTCTTATTAGTGAGTTAGACAGTGAATAATTGTTCTCTATTCAACTGCTTATGTTCACTGTCGGTTGTGTTTTTTTTCCAGGTCCAAGAGTCTTAGTCTATTAAGTCACTCCTCATATGGAAACCAGTTCTCTTTTAACCGTTTTCATTGACTTTTTTTTGACTTTTTCTGTGTCTTTTGTGGTTGTATTTTATTCTTTGATGTGGTGGGACCAAGAGGATACTGAAACTACACAAAATGTACAAGATGCAGGAATAAAAATTAATTCTTTAAAATAGCAAATTTTATTATTTTAACTTGCTGTCACTTTCCTAATAAATTCAGACATTGTTTGCTTTTTAGTTTGCTTTTTGACTAGTTGTAAGCATTCAACTTTAAACATTTCATTTTTTACATATGCAGTATCTTTGTAGACTGAAATTGTAAAAAGGATGCCTGAGGAATGCAGAGGTGATATTATACCATGAGTGAGGATGGGCTAATGAATGTAACCCTTTTAGGACAAACACCAAACTGATGTCATCTGTAGAGTTGCTGTTCTGTCAAAGCCTTTTCAGCATTATTTTCTATTGCAGTTAGCTGGCTCTTCATCTAAAACCAGATTCTTCCTTACATTCAGTTCATGTTATGAGACAGGTTTTCAAGGAGTAATTTGTTGATATATGTAACCCAGAACACTTTCATTATAGTTGTCTCTTTTAATAAATTTGTAGTATGATATATGAAACAGCTTTGCATAAGAATGAGTGGCCCAAGTATCTTGTATTAACGGAGGAAGCGTTAGTGTTTCCACGTGCTTCAGACACAGTAACATTAACAGCGTGTTACACTTTGTCACTTGTATCCCATGTTATGTTTCTGCACTGTAGCACCTCTGTTTCATGCATTAAATGCACTGCCTTGTGCTTTCCTTCTTGTTTGAGAGTCCTGCACACTCGAGGCAGGTGTCCAGCCTTAGGTGTGAGCTGTAATTTTGACTGTGACCGTGTCTTACAGGGAGTCCCAGAGCAGGAGAGAAGGACCTGTGCTGAAACACACGTCCCTTTGCTGTGCTTGACCAGCAGCTCCTCCTCTAATATGGCAAGGTGGGCTTTCAAGGACTGTAAAGAAAGCTGTACCCCTCCTCCTGTTTGTGCAACTCAAACTGTGCAGTGTTGTTGTTCTTCGCTCCAATTTTGTGGATTTGCCAAGGGAAAAAAATAGTTGTCTAATGTTGAATAAAGTTGAATGAAATGTTAAGTAAATGTTTGTTGAATGCAATCCAAACTTATGAAAATGCTAATTAAAATACAATCCTCAGCAGGAAAGTCATTTATCATCCTAGAAGTACATCCCAAAAATTACACCCAATAACAAAGGCTTTTGTGATAAAATGTTCCACAGCAGCTGCTAACGTGGATTTGTTGCTGAACTGAAGAATAACGCATTTCGTATGCAGTAGCCTAAGTGGCACCAGAGCTTTGGTACTGGAACTGAGACGTGTTTGTTGAAGGAATGGAATGTACCCTTGCTGAGTTTGTGGGTGATGCCAGATAGGGAGCTGGAGGGCAGGGCTGCTGTCTGGCAGGTGCTCAGCAGGTTCCAGGAGTGGGCTGAAGGAACCTCAGAAACTTCCCCAAGGACAAATGAAGTCCAAGCCTGTGCAGCAGTACCAGCTGCAGAGTACAAGGCTGGCCAGGAGCAGCCCTGCCCAAAAGACCCTGAGGGTCGTGGTGAACAGCAAGTTCATGGACCAGCCACACGCCCCCTGGTCTGTATCCAGTTGTGATAACCCAGCATGAGGGGATCATGAATGAGATTGTCAGCTGAATGCCATGCATTTGGGAGGGGAGAGAGTGTATGGCACGTGAGGAGAAGCTTAGGAAATACATTTGTGTAGTCTGGGGAAACCTGAAGGGGAATCTTACTGCAGCCTTTCACTATATAAGGGGGTCGGTCTAGGGGATGGAGATGAGCTCTTAAGCTGTGTAGTGAAAGCACTTGAGGCAGTGGGTGTGAGGTACATGGAGGAAGGTCCTGGCTGGCTGTAAGGAAGAAGTGCTCACAGCGAGAGCTTTCCCTTGGGGAACAGGTGGTGCCTGGAGAGGTCATAGAATCTTGGTCATTGCAGAACTTGGTTGGTTGAGGCCCAGAGGAACCTCCTGTAAAGCTGGTCTGGGTCATGCTCTCAAGTCTTCCCCAATCACTCTAAATCAGTCTATGATAATGCCTGTGTTAAATTTCCCAGATGATTATATTCAACACCTAATAGTGAAGTTTCAGCTGAACTCAGCAAACACAGTAGAACTTTGTATTTTGAATTGCACTAGTTTTAGAAAGACATAAAATTTTCAATTAATGCAAAATTCAGGAGGTTCTTTATCTTCTTTGACATCCAACTTTCATCTTTTTGGTGTGATAGTCATCTTGGCAAAAAGAGACTTGGTATACAAGAGCTTTTTCTTAAACTGAGAAAATTGAACTTTGTCAGGTATTTCAGCTGCCTCTGAAAAACATCTGGCTATTCTGTTTGTGCTAAATGTTTGACTGATTCAGATTTTTAGGGCCACTAGGTGGTTTTTCTTGCTCAAGAAAATGAAAATGCTTTGTTGAATGTGCAATTCTAAAATTATTTAATCTTTCATTATTTCTTATTTTACTTCTGTTGTCTAAAATTATGAAAATCTCTGTGTCCCCAGTTGGGTGTGTTTCTATTCTCAGATTGCATTTTGGACGAAGTAGTACATAGTTGTATATGCAGACTCACTTAAAATTTTAAGATCTTAAGTATGAGATCACATTCATAGTCAAGATGAAATAGAATTATTAATGATTTGTGTCTAACCCAAATTTAAATTTTAATTAACTATAAAATTATGGTGAACTAACACTATATTAGGATCAATTACTTAAAAATAATATTTAAAATAAAATTTAAGAGGGCCGTATCACTGAACATTTGGGATTTGTGGGCTAATGGATACAAAACCACGCTCTTCAGACTGAAATGCCAAATTAGCAGTTGACATCTTGCTGTCATGCAAAATGTTTTCATATTTTCAGTTTAGTTCCTTTCAGTATCTAGATTATTCAAAGCTGAGAGAATTCTTGGGGATTGGAAAGACAGAAAAACTTGAGTTCATTTGTTAATCTGTGAATAAAAGCAAGGTGTCAATAGTGTATTAGTTCCACAGTTTTGAGGAGCACTGGGGAAAAGAAGAATCTGCTTAGATCATTTGAGGATAAAATAGGTGTTTGATAGGCTGGTTAATTTAAAAGACAGAAGGTGCTTTCTTCAATGTTGTTTTCAGAACATGTAGGTGACTTGATGTGTTTTTATTTAACAGTTGATTTTCATCCAAAAAGCCATGTTTTGAAAAAAGTAATAGATTAATCACCTATTAAATAAGAAATAATATTCATCGTTTTCTAACTAAATAAGAAGAATAAAATTCTGACTGAATGCATATTAAATGGTATAAATTTTTTTATGTAGCCTTATGGTCAATAAAAAGTAACACGTGGGTTAATGTAAAGGCTTCATTTAGAGGAATACCATCGTATTTTGGCATATAAATGATTGGATAAAGATCTCTTTCATTAGAAAGCAATAGGTAGCAATGCAGAATCCAAACCTAAAATTAGAATTTTATGGTAAGATTTCAGGCTGATTGGTTTCACTGAGGGCAGTGAATATAATTAAAATCTACTGCTGCTCTCTTTTCTCAGTAATTTCTGGGTGAATCTTTATTTTTAACTGTCTGGCATCTTTATAATGAAAAATCCTTTTTTTTTCCCCTGTAATTTTTATTATTTTCTCACTGCTGAATTTGAGACTATTGGAGAAGAAATTCTAGGGAGAAGACTAGGGAGTGACTTTTTAGTCACTAATTTGGTTTCTGTTTTGTACCCTGAAGATGATTGCAGTGACTGTAAAGAAGGTTGTAATCTTCTCCCTAAATCTGTTTGGTTTTTTTTTTAATGCCTTGTTGTCATAAAAGCAGATTATTTTTTAAATTTAGTTTTTCTTGTTTTCTGAATGAAAATGATGTTGTCCAGCTTCTAGAATGCACTGAATTGCTGGCATAACTGGTTTTTGTAATGGTGATGATTACAAAACTACAGGATCCTCAGACTTACTGATACTTGATTTCCCATTCAAGAGTGTCTTTGAAGCTTGTATTTCATATTACTGAATATGGAAAGAAAATTGGACATATAGTGGGGATTCATTGTAATTTCACAGAAATTTGATTTTATTTTAGAAGAGGTATGATTTACTCAATTTATTTGATCCCTTTTATCTGGTTTTCCCTCCTGTATATGGTTTTCTTACAGTTATTTCTTTGAAGTGTCAATTTAACTGCAAATACAGGTGTCCTTAAAACTTTGACACCATCTACTCCTGCTGTCAATTAAGAGCTTTAAGTATTAGAAGGTACTATATCATAGTATGCTGTATTGGATGTCATAATTTATTTATTATGGAGTGGAGGAGAGTAATAAGTGCTATATAAGGTATTTCCATATTTTTGAGATGGAAAGGATTTTGTTGCCTAAAGCTTGTTTTAGTATGTTGTGAAGTGTTTGGAGCCCAGTAGTGATTAATGCATATGGAATAGGTGCTTCAGTGAGTTTTTGGAACTCTTGCTTTTTATTTTCATGAGATTGCAGAGAACTAGGTATGAAAACCTGGGCAGTTCCCCTCGGTTCTGTGTTCGTATGCAAGCAGTCTTTTGTTGGCAGTGGAAAAAGGCTTAGTGGGTGTTAGGGTGTAATTAAGAGAAGCCACAGCTTGATGTCATTTGGAATTAGAAGGTTTGACCACAGGGCATGTGATTCCAAAATATATATTCAAAAGAGAACAGGATCGTGAATACTGTAAATTTATTCATTACAAAGTGATCACAATAAAAAAAATCAACTCTTCCAGTAATTTCTATACACCATTAAAAGAATCTCTTCAACCGTTTGTCACTGCCCTTTCCTCCTTTTGCAAGGCTCGTTTCCTCTTCCATCCCTGGATCACACTTTACTCTTTGAACATGGTTGACCAAATGTATTCTTCTTCCTTTGTGGATTCCTTCATTGTCCTCACTATGATTATTATGTGCTGGTGTTTTGTTTATGAGCTGTAATTCTAACATTAAAATGTCTTTTATTTGAATGTAAATGAAAGCTTAGTGTTTCTAGCAACAATTACATTATTCTTGTATAAATACCTTAAATTCTGTACATCTGCTTTTTTAACTAAAAAAATCCCAAAATGAGACATTCCAGGCAAACCCA
>VYZS01020596.1:1252-12762 GCA_013400695.1 Neodrepanis coruscans | reverse complement strand
TGGCGATTCAGCACTTTTTAACTCTTAACTACAGCACTGGAACAGTTTTGTGAGTGTGTTGGGTTTTTTTGTTTGTGTGGGTTTGGGTTTTCTTTCAGCAAATTAACCATCTAGAAGTAGTTTAATTCGTACAGACTGTAGCTAATAGTTCTAGCACTGAAAACTCAGCTTGTACTTCATGACTGTTTTAGCTGAAAAAATAATGATTTGATAACCTAGATTTTGATATCTTTTGATCCTTTCCCTGCCCTCCTGCTTGGTAAACACACACACCCCCCCATAGGTCAGCTGCAAATGTTGTTTTTCTGCTTTAGGTGACGGATGCAGTGAGCGAGTCGGAAGCTGCTCAGTGCAGTTGTAGGTGAGTCATCTCCAACAGAGTGTAACAATGTCAAACACAGCAGCGTTTAAACACTGTATTTTTTATAACTCCAATATAAACTGAGATCGTGTGAAGGGCAGTAGGGCATTTACTCAGCTACACTGTATTTGCTGGAGATCAGCACTAATTCATGTGCTGTAAAGTGGAAGAAACTGTCATCTACACTTGGGTCATAATCTCTAATCAGCAAGTTAGCAGGAAAAATTCCCTGGAGTTAATGGCTGGTGCACTTGGTTACACCAGAGTATTTTTGCGTCTTATCTCTGATATAACTGAGTGCAATTTCTGTCTGCTTAAAAAATACAGCAACCAGACCTTAGCAGTTGGCTTTGTTAGTGGGTTAAGAAAAAAAAATCACAAAATACTATCCTTTGACACCAAGATATTAATAGGATTCAAAAATATTTGTTGGTTGAATCCTAACAATAACCTTGATTTACTACATTAGCTGAGTGCTACGTAATTGTTTGTGAGAAGTTCGCTATGTCCCCCAGATTCACAAACTGCCACAGAACAAGGCTAAGATTCAATTAGTATTTTTCCCCTGGTTATTTTGTAATTATTTTAGTGGAGAAATTGCACTTTATCCAGGAAAAAATTGGTTTAAACTTTGGGTTGAAAGTAGTATGTATGCAGTGTTATACTTTCTCAGCTTTTCTAAATATACCTTCAAATGGAGTCCAGGACCAACAGCTAAACACTTCAAACACTTAAGAGTTGAACCATTTTTCTCTGGTTTTCCTGTCACAAGAGGGAGCCCATCCAGAGGCAAGAATTCCCTGTGGCTGGAATTGGAAGAGTGACAGTTGTTCTGTAAAGAAACCCTTCTCTTCCAGCTGTTACCTTGCCATAGAGAGAACCTAACATACAGTTTTGTTAGAACACCCTTTCAACCCTGTCTTCAAAGATATGTTGTTTTCAATATAGCAAACAAAGTTAAATGGAGAAACAGTAGGTCATTTCTCCCTGTGAAGTTCTGTTACAACAGAAGTGAAGATATTTCATATGAAATTCATGCACACAGAAATGTGTAATACTGTCTTTATAGGGCAGTGGGTAACAAAGTGGCTCCAGCACTTGGCATAACCTGGGCAAATCAGCTGCTGATGAGACTCATGGCCAGCCGGATCTCACTGCCTGGACAAGCACCTGGAGTGGCATCACACCACACTGGAAGTGTGAGGACTTTAACAGTAGTTTTTGCTCCTCATCTGCCTCCATCCTCCTGCTGCTATACAGTACAATTGGAAGGTGTAAAAGGCATAAAATGACTCCTTTGCATAGTAAAGCATCCTGCTCCAAAGATGTATCAGAGCTACTCTGCTTCCAGAAGAATTATTAGTAGAATGTAATTCTTCATAGATGAGAGAAGCGGATGGTGAAGGACATGAACAATGGTATGATTTCTTTTAGGCTTGTCTACATTCTGAAAGAAGATCTGTTTACACTTGGATATTCAGCTTTTCCTCGTGAGATGAGTGTTCAGGAGGAGAGTGAAGCTGTGGGCAGGTGGAGGCTGCAGTGAAGTGGGATGTGGCAATCCCCATATTGGGGGAGACATGATGTCTGATCCTATTTTAACAGCATGCTAATCTAGAAACAGCATTTACTGCAGTTGTGTACCCTGTTTCCAGACCCAGAGGGACTCAAATTCAACTACCTAATGTTGCCTGCTGGTGGTTCTGGGCCTCATGCTGACATTAAGGATAGCTGTTCTTTGAAATAACACGAAACAGTGTCCCATTTTAAAACCACTTGGTATTAATATTAGGATTTAAAAAAAAACAGTACCAGAAAGGTCCTTGATTTTAACATCTTACTGTAAGAATTAAAATTGTACTGCCTTTGTACCAGATGGGTATATCACAGCACTTCTATGATTTTTTTTTTAATGGTTAATTTCTACTCTTTTCCTGCTTTCCTGTCCTTTGCCTTCATAGCAAAAGCCACTTTAGCCTGTTTTATTTGAAAACTAATGAACTACCTCCCCCCTCCCCTTGTTCTGCTTGCCCATTGCAGAAGCTGTGTAACCTCAGGGCCAGGGCTCTCTTCCTGTTCTTCCTGATACTCTGTCCTGCTCTGTGCCCTGCTGGGGTCTGGACACTGTTCTACATTGCTACCTCTGTCATCCTCTGTCCCTGTTGCTGGGCTTTCAGATAAACTGTGATTCTGAAGGGCGTTTTCATCCATCTATGTAGCTGTTTTTCTCCTCAGGTGATTTTTGTTGTTTAGTTAAAGCTTTACATGGTTTTTCTTCCCACCTTTGCACTATTTATCACAACTTTTTCTGTTGTCTTCAGGCCACTACCATGAGATCTGCTTCTCCTATGGCTAAAATTTTTCCACTGCTGAATTAAGAGAGAAAGCAAGCCAGGTGAAGTTACTCACACAGAAAGGCCTCAGACCTTACTTGGCCTCTGTTCTGTGGGTGTGAGGCTCACTTGTCTCACATACTTATTAAGCTTTCAGATTTCCTTCCCCTCTATCTCCTTGTCTCCCTAGGTGACCCAAGCAAGAACTCTACATGTTTCTGTGTAGTCACATAGCTCAGGTCTCTCTGGTGGCCAACGTACACTATATTAGTGAAACAGATGCCTCCTCTACCTTTTCCCAGTCAGGATTATTCTTTCAGGATAATGGCAGCCATCTTTTCATGTGGAAGCATGCAGTTGGGTAACAGAAAGGAAACATTTTGGCTGCCTGTACACTGGCTCAGCTAAAACTCTCTGGCAGAAGACCTCTCAGGGAACAACGGAGTGTGACTCAAGAAAAGGAGATGTTGTGACTGCCTTGGGAAGTTCCAGGGAACAGCACATTGAAGCTGAAAGGAAGGAAACTGTAAGCAAGCAGAAAGGAATGAGTTGCTTTCAGTGCCTTCTGAAACCCAGTCAGCTATCTCAAGGGACAATGTGCAACTTGCAGTTGCTTCTCTAAAGTGTCTTAACTCTCTCTACTTGGAAATGCCTGTCCTTGATGCTGTTTTATTAATAAAATCCAACCACGAAGCTTAGAAGCCTTTGTGTACTCTAAGGTAGAAGTGACAGTGCCACAGCTCAGAGCCATGGCCGCCTCCATCTTCAAACCCCTGCCTCCTGTTCCTCCTTGCTGACAATTCAATGAGGATCAACTCATACAGCACAGGTAACAGGTTTTTCTCTTCTGTTCCTGTGTGTAAGAACTGGAACTGAGCCAATGTAAAGCTCATTTTACAGTATTGCTTAGGGGGAAAAAAAAGCCAGAGAGATGTAGCTGATTAATGGAAATTGTAAACTCTTACCTGGACACTGCTTTACAGAGGAGCCTCGTCAAAGCCCAGGCTGTAATTCCAGGAGTTTGCCTCGCTATGTTCTGAGCATGGACCAGGCTGATACACATCTTAAGGCTTGTTCTGTAATATTCTCATCACTCCTTCTGCAACTTGACTGCTTGCTGGAATGAGCAGTAAGCATTAAAAGTCAAAGATGGGTCTGAAATCAAAATCCCAGTTTACCTGGTGAAAAACACTTCTGCCAACAAACTGAAGTAACATTTTACCTGAGCAAGTCTCCTGTTACTGCCTGTGTCAGTTCTTATTGAACTCTCCAACTGAGTCGGAGTAATTACACTTTTTCTCCTGGTTCATCATCACACACCAACCCTGAATCTCTCAAATCCAAGTGCCTCCAAGCTCAGCAGTCACTGAACGTTCATGTTCAGTTCCTGCCCCATCCCTCAGCCCCAGGCAGTAGCCCAGGATGCCCAGCTGACACAAAGGCAGCTTTGGGGCTACAGAGCACCTGCCTGCTTTGAAGCCTTGTGTCAGAAGTGTTGTAACATGCTTAAGTTTTAATAAATGCAATTAAAGAACCTTCCCTTTATACAGCTTTATTCAGTCTTTGGATTTAACAACTCAGATTTGTTTCTATACAAGAAAAAAGTTGAAGTAGTTTTTACAAAAAAGATTTACATTATAAAATGTATTAAGTCTTTATCCTGCAAGACTACATTTAAATATTTTTCTGCTTTGAAAAGAAACATTAAATGACACTTGAGAAACTTCTAAACATTTTCAAATTAAACTACAGATCTGTGATGTATTTGCAGAGGCCTTTTTAAGCAGAAAGATCATATTCTGGGATCACTGCTTTGGAAAAGGGAGAACCAAATTCATTTGTACTTGGTAAAGAATTTACACAACTCCTCTATTAACAAAACACGTGTAGTAAAACATGCTGAACAATTTAATTACAAGTTTCTTGTTCAAACCACAGTGATTTACTACTATGTTACAGATAACAGTTGTGGAGGTTTATTTTTTAACAGTTTTATGGGGCAAGGCAGGTGGATGAACTCTCAATGGGATTTCATCTATAGCTGTGAGGAGCAGTAACTTCTCATGGAAATCAAATGCAGCATCTGAAAGCCAGTATTAGGTTTTTTTTAAACCAAACATGAAAATCACATATGGGGGGTGGTGTGTGATCTCAAGAATGAGACATTAACATTACAAATAGTTTTCTGGGTTTGCTGTTGTTGGGTTTTGCTTTTGTACATGGTTGCGGGGCGGGGGAATGATTCAACGTAGATGTTCCAAGATTTCCCTCAATTCTAACTATTTACAAAAGAACTAAAATGCCAGTGTACCTCTGAAAGTCGGTGACAATGAAACTTCACAGCATCACATCTTATAACATTTATTCTCTCAGTACAGACTAACATGACCAAAAACACAATTCTCTTAGCAGCCTTCAGACACAATACATGACCTGCATAACAGAAACCAAAGTAACAAACTCACCAAATATTGTAAACACTGTCAACACACTGCACATCCCTTTTACTAGGTATTTACAACTGAACCACACCATTTGCAAAATCTGTGGATTCAAATGGTACAACTTAAGCACAGATACTTCTCAAGCTCCGAATGATTTTAATTTACTACCATTCAGAGGATTTGGGGGACAGGGGTGTCATTTAAGGTACAAACTGTAGATAACATGGCCAACTGTTTTTGCGTTGTGTGCTGTTTTTATCACCACAGTGTGAACACAAACATCACACCAATATTTCAGTTACTCCTCCAGAAGAGGAGCAAATGATGAAAAAGGTACATTTTGCAAGAATACTTAGTAAGATCTAAACTCAAGGCTAAATATTGCTAATATTGGTAAAGACTGGCACACAACCAGAGACAAGGGCAATGGGCACCTTTCCACCAGCAAGAATTCCACGTATGATTCATTCCACATCCTGCTGTACACGCGGGACTCACCACTGTTCACAGAGAATCCAGAACTGGCTTAACCTGGAGTCCTAATTATGTTTTTCATGAACTTCACCCTTAAAATTCTGGTCAAGAACAAAAATGTCAGGTTAAAAAAACAACCACATCACCTCCCTTGCCATTTTCCTGACACTGTCACTTCTGAAAGTCTTTTCTGGAAGTTTTCTGTTTCATCAGAGCTTTTGATTTAGTTTGGTGCTGAAGACACCCGAGAATTATGTAACTGGATATTCTGGATGTACTCTTTACGCAGACTGTTAGCTACAACTGGAACAGAGGAAACCCAGAAAGAAACTCCTGAGTAAAAGTGAACTGAGAAGCCCATCTGAAATATAAATATACACAAACCATGTCCTGACAGTAACTCATTTATGATTCAAACCCAGGGAATATTGACTTGGTTTTTCTACTTACAAGTTCTCAAACTGCAAACAGCTCACTGGCTCCTAACAATAAGGACTTGGCTACCACTCTCAAGGATTTATGGATTAAAGAAGTCTTGTCATTTGTTTCTTCTCTGGAAAAAAGAATGAACCTTTTAAATATAAGAATTGTTTAATAAGCAGTAGCTCAACAACTTCACCTTCCATCACACTTTAAAAATACTATACAAAGGATTAAAACATTTAAAAGCACAGTATTAGTAATGCCACCACCAGCAACATCCTGAACAAGAAAGTTCCCCCAAAATCACCACCAGCACACCAAGGTCTTACACTTTGAAATTTACTGTACAGTCATTTGGCATAGTTACATAGTTTATTGCTCTTTACAGAGCTGGGCTTTTTGGGAGGTTGCAAATTATCATTTTCCTTCAAAGCTGAATGTGTGAAACACATTCTTCAGTTTAAGTAATTTTTGATTTACCAAATCAGTTCTGTGTTTAAGTTCTGTGGGATTTTAACAAGTCAGACTTCTGTGAGGGTCTCCAAGTGGAGAGTGGCCTGCAGAGCCACTCCTACAGCAGGAGCACGATGCTGGTGTGGAATAGGGACTGCAAGGGGTGTTTGCAGTGTCTCACAGCACAAGGCTGGGGCAGGGCTCTCCTGCTGCCTCCCAGCTGGAGGTGGGCACCCCCTGGCCTGGCAGCCTGACTTACAGTTCCTTTTCAAAGCCAGCTCAGTCTGCCTTTGTGCAGGAAGTCTATTTGCCAATGGGGGCATAGAACATGTTTTGCTTTAGGAGAGGAAAAACAAAAGTATATATATTACAATTTTTTTTAATATAAAAAGCTCTTAATAAAAAGATTAAAACTCAAGAGTTGACACTATATGAGTATCTACTGTTAAGATAACCGAGCAACAACCTGTTCCTGCTCGAGTTCATTAATGAATTGCACTACTCTGTGCTAAAACTTCTAAATAATTATTAGCAGCATTGTATCTCACCGTTCCTAAACTGTCTCTAAAGCAGGTGCACCACATGCAGCTTTCTTTGAAGAGATGCTCAGACGGTACCTCCTGGTAAACATAATTAAGTGCATTACACAAACAGCTTTTTGCATCAGTTACTGTAACCAACTCAAAACCAGGTGCAAACCCAGTCAAATACTTCTACTAAATACTAATTCTAATGACTTTTCACAGCCTGTTCAATTCCTAAAACTTGCATATGTTCCTATATTTTACCTCCTTCAGTTGGTGCTGACCTTGAATGAATATTCCAGCTTTTCCCAAAGTTAATTTTGTTCTGCATTTTCCAACTCACAACTATGACCACAAATACATTTGTACACACACCAGTTTTTTTTTACTTCCTCATCCAACTTCACAAGAAGAATAAATTTTTACAAAAGATGAACAAAATTACAAGCTTTACAGAAAAGCAAGAGGAAATCCTAATGTCTATAAAATCCTTAAAACACACATACTTAGTCCCAGCAGCAGTCCTGTATACAGACAGCATATATGTATTTTTTTTTAAATTTTTTTTAACCTAAGTGGATTCAACGTAGATATGTGGTCACACAGGTCACTTGCCACCTTTGGCCATCTAGTGGAAGCCCTTAAGATTTGAGTGGTCCTTTGCACAGCAGCTACTCCACAGTGTAACATCCCGGCGTGTAGTCACCTGCTTCTGCTGTCACCAGCTGTTATGGAGAAAGGCAGGATTTGGGATCAGCGCAAGGAAACGTTGGGGCACTTTCAGCAAACAAAGGGGATTGTGATTTCCAGTGGACAAGCAAGAAAGTCAACCTGAGGCTTGATGTTTCCCTGAGAGCAGCAGCAGCTGCTCTGGGACAGTTGCAATCCAAAACTTGAGTATTCTTCAACGACACAAGGTAAAGGATTTTTCCATTTCTCCTCATGGACATGAATCATCCTATCTCCATTGATTATTGTGCCCTAAGGCTTATATTAGCAAAGTTACAGTCACAGGAGTTACTATTCATGCTATTTATGTGTCATGTACCCCCAGCCATTCCTTCTGTAAAATTTAACAGCTCTGCCTAGTGGTTCACCCAGCCAAGTCTAAGTGCTGTTTTGCCAGCCAAGGCTTCTCCCATTACAAGGATCAGTGGTACAAGGACAAGCCCCTCCCACTACAGAATGCTCAACTGAAATTTATACAGTAATGCACATACATTTATCCTTTTCTCATTCCGGCACTATAAATGTAAATGTATTTTGCGCCACACATTCAGTTTTGCCTGCATTTTCCAACACCACTCCATTTTGGTACACTCTGAATGTGTTTGTATTTTTACTTTTTTTTTGGCTGCTGTAATATTCAGACCTATTAAAGAAACCAACACATGAATGGGAGCAGTGCAATGGGCAATAGGTATATAGTTCTTTAAGAGAACACAACCACTAATGCTGTGTTTAAAATCGTCCCTATTTAAGAAGTAAAAAACCAGCAGTCCATTGGGGAAAAAAACCAACAACATCTACAAACTAGGTGTTCCTATACACAAGGATGAGGAACCAAAGCTTTGAAGGTCTCAGTGCTTCTTTATTCACACAGGAATAATTAACTAGCTTCTGTCCAAAATCTCAATGCGCCAAATCTGTATGACTGACACTCAGCGCTCGCGAGTCTGTCAGACAATTATTTCGTTCCTGTTTGAAGGGGAAAAAAAACAAACAAATAAATTAAGCAGATGTCCAGATGGTTCAAGCAAACAAACAAAATTACTAGTTTTTTTACAAACAGAAACAAACAAATACAAGGGAGAACTGCTCTTGTTGATGGTGGGGAAGGGGTTGCTTTTCCATATTTTAACAAACGTAATTTTTCCCAACTTTCAACTAGGAATACTGAAAGGTATATGCACTCTATCAGAACTGACCCAAGCCTTACCAGAAATGCAAGGGCCCATTTATGGGAATTGCCATGAGGGTCTACATGGGGGAACTACAAAAGCTCACAAGAAGTGACAACTAATTGTAGTATCACAGTGTACACGCAAATAAAAAACTCCTCTTCTGGAAGTCACACCAATTAAATACACACTAAGGATCCCGTCTAGGGGCACCTAGGGCATGGCAGTTTGAAACATTGGCACTGTTGCTGCAGAGAACTGTGCTTTACCCTGCATTTTTTTTGGCTGAAGCTCACCCTAAGGTAAGTTTTGCACACACTTCCAACCACAGGAAACTCTGCAGTACATTTCTTAGAGCTAACACAGTAATGACACCTTTACACCACTCAGGAGTAAAACAAGAGCCACAGTTTGGGCTTTCCTGCTACTTGAGGGCACACAGTGCTGAAGACCCTCACCTACAGTTTTGTTAGTACAGAAGCAATTTTATCTTCCTAGAATTAGTTGCAGCTACTGTGTTAGTAACACACACAGCAGTGTTTAGAAGGCAGAACATTGCTCACTCATTTGACAGTCTAAGAAACAGTGATTTGTTAGGGAAAAACAGGCAACGGGGAGTAGCACTTGGGCACACCATGTACAGTTAAGCAAAATAAGGTTTTATATTAGCAGAAGCACAACACAGATCAGACAAACTCTTGAGACTGCTCCTGTGCAACCTCAGAAACTGAAGTCACATTTAGGGGAACCTGAAAATGCACAGCAATTAAGATAACTGGGCTCTTTGCAATAAAAGGGCTTAAGTAAAAAAATACTGAGCTGAGCTTTAATGATTCCTGCATTTTCAAATTGCTTTTACAAGAACATAATATTCCAGAAGTTTCATATCCATTGTAATAGGTAGTCCAAAGCTAGAGACTGCTTGGTATCATAAAAGCCAGTGCACTTTACTGATTGGACCTGAGCCCTTGCTTAAAATTAAGCATAATTCACAGAAGTGTCACAGAATGATGCCTTAAGCATATGCTTCAAACATCTCACTGAAGTAGGATCTTACCAATCCCTGGAAGTTTGTTCTTTTATTATTTATCACATTCTTTCTATCCCAAACCCTACTAACGGTATTTATTTTTGTAAGAGTATTGTAGGGCTTCTTACTTGAAAATGATCTTCAGTAGCCTTGCCACCCATGTTAAGAACATTCAGAGAACTGGCACGCTTCATGCTGCAACCAGGACAGTGAACATGCAAGGATAAACCGATCAGAATGGCTGAAAACTAACAGCTCTAAAAACACAAGTACAACAATGAGCAATGCACAGTTAAGGGAGCGGGAGCAATGCCCCAAAAATGATCTGAGGGACACCCTTTAAGGTAACTACAGAACTTCAAGTATGTTTATATTCAGTTCTCGTTTACATACAAACCCCAAAAACTTAGAAGTTCCTCAGAGCTTAAACATTTCAGGCAACTGATTTAATTTCAACTCAAAAATCTCAAATTTTTAATGCATATCAAATTAATACAGTGATTTACACTGAGCTTTAATTAACTAATTCTCAGTTTCAATTTTATATGGCTTCTTATCAAAGCATCAAAACATTCAGACAGTTTAGGAAAAAAAATCTGAAGCATTAATAAGTTTGTCGTGTAAGCAGCATTTACCTTGGAAAAGCTACAACAGAACTTAGGTTAGCCCTTTCTGCCTCATTTAGGTAAGTAAGAATCAATTTTTAAAAGCATTTTAAAATGTTTTATTTTAAACATTTCAAAGAGAAGGCAAACAAGATGGTTGCTGCTGTTAACTTGGGTTGTGCTTTTGGCTTTACAATGCTCTGAGCAGTGGTAACAAGGACTTGGAACATGGTACTGAAAGCAACAGGTGAGGGGGGGAAAAAATCATCTCCACAGGAGATACTGACAATAAAAATACCACTGCATTAGCTGTAATACCTACTGTTGTTTGAGATGAGGCTTAACAATTTACCTACACTTCTCAAACATATCCAAAACTTAGCAAAAATATTTTGAAGTGTGTGTAATGAAATTCAGTATCAGGCTTAAGATTCCCATCATGGTGGTGAGAACAGGAATGTCTGATGTCCTTTACATGTCTGTCCATTACACAAAATGTTCTGCATTTTCTCTGATTTTTCAGTAACTTTTTAACTAGTTCAGAACTACTAAATGAGGGCTTTGAATACATATTTAATAAATTAATCACAGGGCAATGAGCTCTAACCCTGCAGTGCTACCTACAGCTTCAGACAACTGGCCAATGCAAAGTTTCCAGAGCCTTCCAGTATCATGGAAAGGTTTATCCATACAGATCACAATAAGTAAGAACCAGTTTTTCTTTCTACTGAAGCAGGACTGCTAACAGTTAAAGCCAAGCATGAGTTCTAAATGCTTTTGTAAAGCAAAGGCTTAGCAGGACAATGAACCAAAACACTAACACAGACAACAGCTGCCACACAACACAGGCTGACTGGTTTTTCCTAGTTAAATCTGAATGTTTCAAAAGCCAGAAGCACACAATTTGAAATATTTGACATGAGTGTTAGCAACAACAAAGCAAGGACTCATGCATGGTATAC
>VYZS01020595.1:0-10015 GCA_013400695.1 Neodrepanis coruscans | reverse complement strand
GCGGAACCTCTCACTAGGGGTGTTTCCCAGGCGCTGACCATCTAATCCGAGGGACAACTTGTTCTCGGGAAGGGCCCACACCTGCGTGAGATTGGTCTCCTATAAAAGAGCGAGTGAGGCGGCCATCACTCTCTTTTCGGGACTGGAGCTGCTCAGGAGAACACCTCTGCTCGTCTCAGTGACGAGTTCTTTCAGCGGCACGGGCAGTTCAGGGTCTCCAGTAACAGCAGCATGGGCTGAGGACCATGTCTTTCCATCAGCGGTGGTATTTTCTTATCCGGGAAGGGGAGGGTAGGGGCAGGGGTCCTTTAATTTTTACGGTGTCTTTCAGGAGGCTCCAGCAAAGACCCAGTGCTACCCTAACACTTTCCCGCATCAGCTGCTGGCCCCGGAAGAGCTTAATTTGTCTGTTTTTGCATTTTATTGTTGGTTTTCTGTTTGTGTAAAATAAACCTTGTTATTTGTGTTATTTTTGGTATGTGTTGCTTCTGTTGGATCTCTCTTGTCAGTACAACGCCTCCTAGTGGTAAAACCATGACAGTGTCCTAAAACTAGGAATCAATCATGCCTCTTGGCTGACAGGCTGAGTGCTTTATCTTGAATTTAGACCCTGGCAGATGGTTTAACTTTTAGATACTTCAATTTGATAGAAAGCCAGATTTAGACTATTGCTATATGAGATCCTCCACAAACACAGCATTTACAGCATTTGCATTGGAATCTTACAGGCTCACTTACACATCCACATAATTTACACACTTACACAGCATCCACATAATTTATGGCTGTAGGAAATATTGGATAATTTGATACCATTCTTCAACTGATGTTTGTAGAAAGCAAGGCCATTCTTTTCATAAGGGCAAATTTAAATTAGTTTAATTTTAAGATGGTCTTGTAACTCACTTCTAACTGAGCGTCATAAGGGTTGGTGTGTTTCACCAGTTAATGTGCAACAGGGCAAGGTGAGCCTTTTATATCACCAAAGAGAAGGGGGTGTTCATCAAAGGGAATTCTACATGCAAAATGCCTATCAAATCATGTTTACAGGATTTTAGACTTTGTTTTTGTGTGAAAAATGATAAATACCAGTGTTGATTAGTCGTCAATGTCAAAACTGTGTTCTGAGTGTTTCTTTTTCTCTTTGTGTCAGTTTGATGGCCCAGAAAACAGTATGCATTAAAAGAATGTGTGCTTCTAGATGACATGGAGCATATATCCACAGGATCAGAACTGCTTCATGTCTGGTTGACCTAAAGCAACTGACCAGTTGTCTTCTACTACCTGAATACATAATGAATTCACTGCACTATGCAAGTAGTAGATAAAAAAAATTTACACATAACTCACAGAAACACCATCCTCAGATTTCAAGTTTCCTCAGCCAGTGTCCACTGTTTTGTGCTGTGTCTCTAACAGCATATGGGGTTCTTGTCCACTCTTGGGTTTACAGGTTTTGCCCTGATACATACAAACAAATCCTTTTAAATTCTATTCCAAATGTAAAAGTATCATCATCATCCACTTTTTTAAGTGTGTAGCAGGTAGTTTTGGTGATACTTGCTCAAGCAGCCTGTATGATCTTTTTTTAAACTTTCTGAGATGTTGTGCATCGACAGCTAGTGCTGGCTTTAGGAAAAGCTGACCTGGCCTTGGGCACAAGCAATTCCAGAAGGCAATCTGACTACATCTGTGGTCAGTGCGCTGGACAGGGATTTCTGTTTGCTGGATTTTCCTATTTTAATAAATTGCCAGGTTAAACTGTCTTTTTAGTCAGTAGTGCCTTACAAGGTAATACAGAGCAGCCCACTTAGGATATTATCTTCACTGATCAGCTCTGAGAGGCCCATACCCTATTCCTCTCACCTGAGGACTATGTTTGTCATAACCAAAGAAGAAGTTGACCTTAAATTGAATTCTGCTTTATTCTGATTCTTAAGTTCCCATCATAGTTATATGTCTAGGTGTGTCTCAGATGTATAAGAAGTACTTCAGCTAGTTTTTGCCACATCCGAGCAAGTGAAGGTCAAATAGAGAAGGAATTCTAAAGAGAAAATATTGATATTCAAAATACTTGGAACTTTCCAGTCATACTGGAACATTGATTTTAGTTTAGTGATTTGTCCCTTTACCAGTATTAGTAACTTCTGGACTGTTTCCATCAAACTTCTTTATTTCCCCAGTTGCAGATATTAACAATTTCTGTATAAAAGCATGAGGAGAAAAGGAAATAGATCTTTCCTTATAAAGTCTTGAATGCTTTTTTTACAGCTGTAATCAGGAGGAAAAATGCTTTTGAAAGGTCTGTTACTAATTTCTGTACTTTTGTTTGTTCAAAAATTCTACTTCAGTTTGTTCAGATTTTTTTCAGATTTCAAATTATTTTCATAAAGATATACTTCTCTCCATTATGTTTCTAGAACTTGTAATTATTTAACAAATATGCTTTACTTGAGATTATTGCATAGATGTCAATTTCTACAGGATTTTAGTTGCCTTGGGAGCATACAATGACAGAATGTGTTTATGCTGAAAGGACGATGAGCAGCTGATTTATATATGGCATCAATTCTCATTCAGACACACTTTGTAAGTGATGTGTACTTTGTGCCTGTTATAGATGCTGCAATTTTCCTCCATTGAACTCAATGCTTTCAGTGAAAGAAAATACTATGTCTGCCTTTCTCTCTTCAGCTCTATTGCCTTCATTAAGCCATATCTGCTCCTGCAGAACTGGAATGGGATAATATTAGTTTATGTCACTGGAGTCACATTTGGAATGCAAAGACTATGGGTGTTGCCTGTACCCAGCAAAAATACAACTAAGTTTAAAATATATGTTGGATTTGAAGGCAATTTTCAATTACACAAGTGCTGTATTGTGTTCCGTTCTCTTCCTTTTCCTTTGTTCCCTTTTCTCAGTATCCCCCTCCCTATTTCTGACTCAAATTTTCTGAAACTACTTTTCTTCTTCTCTTATTGTTGCATCTTCAATTCATTTTATTCATCCCTTAATTTTTTTTCTTTCTTGCTTTTCTCCTTTCCTTGACACTTTCTTTGCTATTTGGTCAGTGGGTTTTTGTTTTGTTTGGTTTGTTTTTTGTTTTTTTTAAATTGGGGGATCAAAGAATTTTGCCAGAAAAATTTACCTTTTTCAGGTCAGAGCAAAAACACTACCGTAAATAGATCTGATTTTCAGCTCAGTTACAGGGTGTGTAGAAATCTGGCCACTAACAACTTGCACTCACACTATATTTCTGTGCAATTTTCTTCCTTTTGCAGAAGATACTCAGTGACAAAATTATAATGGTTTTTCACCACAGGTATATATCTAAGATGTCCAGAGTGGTGTATACAGGAGTGATAAGGAGAGAGCACCTGAAAAGGCTGGTGTAAAAGTGTAGCTGTTCCACAGTGATACACACTGCTGCTGAAGTCCTTCTACTAGTGCATGTTAGAAGAACAGAAGTAGCAAGCTAGATTTAATGCTGACAAGCTAAACTTCCCAATTCATGTCAGTAGATGCTCAAGTTCTTGGAATCTTTTCATTGAAGCAGTCCTGAGCAAGGCTCAAAGTGAATGAAAACCATAAACATATTTCAGCTCACATGTAACTGCAGAACATTCTTTTCTTTTTTTTTTTTTGCCTCTGCCTGTGACTTCTACACAAGTGTCACTATCACTACTATTGTGACTATTCAAGAATTATATGTTGCTCCAGATGTGTCTTACATTCTTTGTACGTGATATGATGACTTTCATTCTGTTCAGTTGTATAAATTGTGACTTGCTGCAGTACTGTACATTACTGAGAGACTGGAAGAGCACTGAACAACTTAATTCTGTACCACAGTAGAATCACAAGGGAAAATACATTACTCTATGTATAGTTTAGGAGATGTGTACCTAAGTAATGACATAGAAACCTGTCTTTCTGGTCAACCGTGGCAGGGGGACTTCAGCTGTATTAATGGTTTATTTCAAGGAGTTTTCAATCTTTTTCTTATAGGAACTTTGACAGTCCTTTAAAACTTCCTTTTTTTTTTTTTTTTCATTTTATTGGAAGAATGCTGCACACCAAACTTCTAACATTTGAGAAACCACCAATACAATACTTCAGCATTTCCACCTCATTTTATTAAAGCATTTGTGCTTCCTTCTCTTTTCATGCATCTTCAAGCCATTTCATTTGGACAGTAAAATCAAGGCAGAAGTTTTCATGTAAGTCAGTGGCATCTTAAATCAAAAATTCTAGTTTTATAGCATCTCACATCTATGCATCATCTCACGACACATTACTGAAAACCGATGATTAGACAACATGCACATAGGTTGTATTTTGGTGTGACTTTCCAATACAGGTGTAATATCAGCATGTGTATGAGATTAGAAGTGGACCATTTTGTTTATGCATGAACCAAAGTTAAAACATGGAATCAGTCAAATGGAACTAGTAAAAGGAGACAGGTATATGTGGGGCAGACTATAACCAGATTATACAAGGATGAGGAAACCATAAAGCTGAGCTGGCAGATGTCCCTTATGACTCCAATGTATTCTATGAGGATAGCTATCCTGGTACCCTGCTTACCAAGTCGAATCTCATCACGAGGTCAGAATACGTTTTTTGTCTTCTGTGTCAGAAGAAACTTTTTCAGCAACAACTGCCTATGTCAGTGGATTGGAGTCTGTGAGAATGAGTCACAGCTATACTACTACATAGAACAGATTTGGGATTGTTCTTGTGTTCTGGTGCACATTTGAGCCACAAGGTTAAATGTACATCATGTAAGCGGAAGGAATTAGCTATGTGTTCATCTAACATAGGGTGGACGCCTGTGAACTGTCTACTGAGGATGGTCACTATTGCAATGATTCACAGTGCACATGAAATGCCTTTCCAAAGCACTGTTCGGGGAAATGCTGACAAACGCAAACCAAAACCAGGTCAATGTAATAATTAAACAGTATGGAAAATTTTGAATTCTGGTCCTCCTTGATTATTAGTATAGACAGAGTGAAAAGTGCCAAGAACAGATTGTATGGAAACAGAGCCAAGCAGCAATATTTCTGAAGACAGAATTGTTGAGGGTTATGAAGAACTGAAGCAAGTTGCCCAGAGAGGCTATGAAGTTTTCATCCTTGGATATATAAAAAACTTATTTTAAAAAGCTACACACAACTGAATCAGACTTTGATATTTGCCCTACTAAACCAGAGACTACTTAGGACAATCAAGTGTTCCCTTTCGACAGTTCCTTTACTGCTAGGGGTTCAACAGCCTGTAAAGTCAGGAGGGGAGACAGGGAAGCAGACATACTGTGACTGATGGATATCTTGGATATGACAGCATGTCACCGAAAAAAGTTTATTTTTAGGCTTGCCATTATTAAGGACAACCTGTCGGGCATAAGTATGCTGTAGATCTAAAACTGCACTTCACTTAATTACTGCTCCCAAAATTTGTCTTCCATTAAAGCTAGAAAAGTCTCTTTAAACTGTTTTTAGAGGATAAATATCAGTAACCTGGCTCTTCCAGTAGACTTTTTCTTAGGACTGTCAGCTTTTGTCTAGTCTTTTTCTGGAATTTTGGAGTTGTTTTGTTTTTTAAAAACCTAAACCAGAGCCAGAATTTGTGAGGACAGATCAGCAAGCCACAGAAGAGTTCAGGTTGGAAGGGACAGCTGGATCTCATCTTGTAGATTTAGGTGCCTCAAGCACTTAGATCAGGTTGCTTAGACCTTGTCCAGTCAGGTTTTGAATATCTTGAAGGATATTCCACAGCCTCTCTGGGCACCTACCACAATATCACAGTATTAACAAGGTTAGAAAAGACCTTTGAGATCATTGAGTCCAACCTGCTCCACTATTTAGCCACTTTATAAGATTTTCCCCCTCCTTCCATCTGATCAGGATTTCCATGTTCCAGCTGGTCTCCGTTGCCTCATAGTCCTGTTACTAGTGCTTACCTTCTCTAAGCCATTCCCATTAGATAGGTGAACACAGCAATAAAATCTCTCTTATATTTCTATTCTTAATGTGAAACTAAAACAGTTTTTCTCAGTCTTTCCTTGAGATCATGTGTTTCAGCCTTCAATAAACGTCATGGCTCAGTGCCAGATTCACAGTAGTTCATCGGTGATTCTGTTGTCATCATTAGGGAGCCTCCACACTGAAGACAGTACCACAAATCTGGTCTCAAAATTGCTCAAAAGAAGAGAATTACTTCCCTCAACCTGTCAGCTATGCTACTGCGCACATCAGCTGATGGAAATGAAGTGATGTAGCATGAACATCATATACAATACTATTCATGTTTTACAGTTTCTAAGACTGCACACTTGAGAACAGCTTGAGAAGGGTTAGAGCTTACAGGGAACTGAGGGTAAGGAAGCTTGTTGTTAACCAAAACTGATACCATTTTAGGGATGCAGGGCTTAAAAAAACACGCTTCCCCTTGCTTCAACAGTCTGACTGTTTTGTTCAGCTGATATAAGTAGTTCATGCATTTATTTCTGAAGTAGAATTCGCCAAGGGTAACATTAAGCTAACAAATCTTTTCTGGGGGAAATCTGTATCCTCATTACTCATCTGAGTTAGGCCAAAGAAATGTCTTTACCTGTTCTCTTCACTTCTGATATTAGTTTTTGTATTTGAATACAATATGTTTGTTAGTTGGGGGAAGGCCAGCAAAGTGAAGACGAATTTTAATATACCACGCAAGAGCCAACTAGAGCTGAAACAATTTTATGCCTAATAGAAAATACACTAATATCAATGAAATGACAAATGCAAAGTCTGGATGTGTTAAAGATCAGACCTAAGAGAAGGGCTCTTAGACTTAAAAAACTTGATTGGGATCTATATAGACTGTATTTAGCAAAAAAAATATTACTCTTTGTAAACAGATTTTGGAATTATATGAGAAGCTAAGGGAAATTCGTTGGAATTCAGTAATGTACAGAAAATCCATAGCTGGGGACTGATTCAGCACAGGTGGAAATTATAGAAACTCTAAATCCAGTCACATACAATAGGAATAACTATGTCACATCAGAGCCAATAAGAAGAAATTGTAGGGTACTTTTAAATCGTTAGAGAATTTGGGAAAAGCAGATATAGAGAATTACTTTCCTAATTGCAATAAAACAGTTAAGGAAAAAAATTTAGAAGGAAAGAAGAAATTACTAAAGAGATTAAAACAGAAGACAAATCACCACAGCAGAGGAGTAATTTCAAGAGCAGAAAAATATATAGAAATCTGTATAAAGTCAGTAACTCAGTAAAGAAAAATCACTCAAGTTAGAATAATGTGTGGTGATATAAATACAACACCACAGCTCAACATTTATAGGAAGGAAATCAGTATCTGTTGAGAAAAGTTTTAAGTATATTATGGGGACAAAATGTGCAAACCAGAAGATTACAGGCAGACAGACAGAAGAAAAAAATAAGGACAAATAATGCACATCTAAATATTTATAATTAAATTATCAGGAAGACTTAACCTTTTGATTATCACAGAAAAATACTTAAAAGGGAACTGACAGGGGAATAGGTACAATTCTGAAATCAAGAATGTAAAAATTCATTGAAATTAGAACAAGTTCCTGGAAACTACAGTATTTTTATCAAGGTCTACTTCCGAAACTTGAAAAGATAAACCAGGAAGCTGTATATCAATGGACTCAACAACAAGCATATGNGGGGCCTCAAGGAACTCCGTGGAGGATGAGACAGCAGGCAGCAGAAAGTCCGTCGGGGAAGGGAAGGTCCTCCAAAAGCCATATTGAGAAGAGATGCCTTCAGTTTAGAGTTCCCGGGGAAAAGGAGAGAGAGCGTGCTCTCCGACGTAGAGATATAGTCCAGCCCCCCTTCCCAGCATTCCTTCTGGGTCTCCCGGGCTGATGGGAAAAAGATCCAGGCAAGAGTAACCTTGATAACCTGGCTACTCCTCCCAGCCAAAATGTAGGCATAGGAGAAGGAGTTATTTTTTTTTCCTTTGTCTTCCCCTGTGGTTTTAACCCAAACCATTACAGAAGGTCTTTGAAAAAATCTTAAAAGATATGATATGGCAATTGATGGAAAGTACATTTTATTGTCGCAGGCAGAAGCTTAACAATTTCACAGAGCTCTGAAGGCACAGCTTCTTGCACTGAAAAGTAAACACAAATGTACAAGAAAGAACTAGACAGTCCAAACCAGTATCAACATTGAATGAAAAAGGTATGTGCTAGAATAAGAAACTATGTCCTTAAATAGGAACAAATCTGGTGGAAAAGCAGGAAGAAACAGGCTTGAGGAAATGATACCAAGAGCAATGTGGACTAAAGCCTTACACAATGACCAGGACACTCAACCATACAGTCCTAGTGTAAATGGATTACTGTGGAAAATCAGTTCACTCCAACTCTTTATGTGGCTGAGGGGATAAAAAAATGTGAAGGAGGAGAAATATTAGTTTAAAATACTTGCTAGTAAGATTAATTTAGGTTGATTCACTGGCATGAATTTGGCTTTAAAGCATTGGATGAAGCTTCAGGAAAACTGGATAACTCACATTTTTTTCAGATCCAAAGATCAGTTTGTGTTCCCTAGAAAGTAAATGGCTAAAGAAGCGCGTATAAACAAGTGCTCATAACAATGACTGAAACTTTTTAATCCCGCTGGTAAAACAAAATACACCCTCAATCTGACAGGCCTTGCATATCTTCCAGGCAGTAAAAGAATACCAAATATGTCTATGCTGTTGAGGAGAAAGACATCATTTCTGATTGCCTTTGAATGTGGGAATTGGATATTTTCCCATGTGTACTTGTCATCTGTATTCTTAATGGACAGTGGCAAGATAGCACATACTGCACTCAGGCATCACCCTTGCCTTGCGAAAAAAGTCTTCCACTCTGCTGGACATGGAAAACTCTTGTTCCATACTTATTTGTTGTTGTATTTTTATGTTTGTCTACTAGATTTCTCTTTCTGTATTAGTAAAGGAAGATTCTATATGTGTGTGATCACTAGTGATACCTCTTCCTCAGGTTTGGAAATGAATTGTATTTTTAGCCTACTAATAGTTACTCTGCCTACAACGCACTGCTTGAGGAAGACTCGGGGGTCAGAGGGTCCCTTTACCATGGAACTACTCCAAACATGTATTTGAGGAATAGAGAAACAAGTTTTGCATCTAAAGAGCTGAGGATCCCACAACTGCAGCATTGACCTGCTGCAAGGAGATGGACTATCTAGAGCTAAGGGTGTGCACTGAAATGTGCTTATATCAGCTGCAGTCTGGTACTAGCACTCTTGAACAAGCCATGGAAACTGCTTTCCTTCTGCTCCATCCTAAGACATGCCGCAAGGATTTCATGGAGAGCTTTTTCTTACGTGTACCTATAAAGAGAAACTTACATCTAAGTTGTTCTTGTGTGTCTTGGCTAACTCACCATCCACTGTCTCAGATAGGGTGTTCAGGAATCATCCAGATCCAGGAAATTTGCCAAAAGCCTCCATTTGCATGGCTTATGATCAGTGCCAAACAACAAAAGCCTCCACCCAATTCACCTGTGCCTTCCAGTTTGCTCTACAGAAACCAGTTAAGCATTCAGATCCTCACACAAGACATTATCAGAGCTGTAAATATAAAAGCAATCTTAAGACGAAGTTCTGCAGTGGTGGGTTACAGTTTATGCTTTCTGTGGACTAGGTTAAAAGATTTTAATTTGGTCATTGCAGAAGCATTTAAACAACAAGAAATAAAGTGGTTTTGCACATGGTTTTGCACAATTGTGTGCATTGCTGAGCTCTTATTTATGTGTGGGAAATATCAGATTCTGAGCAGATGTAATGAAAAATGAGAACTTTTACAAAAGTTCCAAGTTTTCTTACTCCAATAAGTTTATAACATTTGGTATAAAATGTAAGCTGATCAGATTCTTGTGTTCAATGCTCACACAAAACAGTGAATCCTTTAACAAACCAATCTTGTTTTTTCACCATGGCAATTTAAAAGCTTCTT
>VYZS01020594.1:9956-24750 GCA_013400695.1 Neodrepanis coruscans | reverse complement strand
CCTCATGGCCTTCATTTGGATACTCTCTAATAGCCTAGTGTCTTTTTTATATTGTAGTACCCCAAACTGCACACAATATTCAAGATGAGGCCATCCCAGTGCAGAGCAGTGTGGGACAATTCCCATCCTTTACCAGCTGGTGATGCTTTGTCTGATGCCTCCCAGGACACGGTTGGCCCTCCTGGCTGCCTGGGCACTGCTAACAGATATTCAACTTTCCATCAACCAGCACCCCCATGACCCTTTCCACAACACTGGTCTCCAGACTCCTGTTCCCTAGTCTGTACAAAGAACCAGACTTGTCCCACCTCAGGTGTAGAATCTGGCACTTGTCTTTGTTCAACTTTATATGATTCATAATTGCCCATCTCTCTACTTTGTCAAGGTCTCTCTCTAGGGCCTCTTTTCCCCTGAGGGAATTGACAGCTCAATTAGTGCCAATTTAGTGTCAATTTAGTGTCATTAGCAAACTTAGTATTCCTCTGAATCCTTCACCCAAGTCATTCATTAAGATGTCGAAGAGTACTTGGCCTAAGATAGAGCCTTGTGGAACCTCACTAGTGACTAGGCACCATCCTGATGTCATCCTTTCACTGTAACTCTTTATGCTCAACCCATGGGCCAGTTGCTCACCTGTCATATAACATGGTGGTTCAGCTGTGTGTTGGACGTTTTGTCCAGAAGGATGCTGTGAGAGACAGTATTAAAACCTTTACAAATGTCCAAAAATTTACATCTACTGGCTTTCCTTGATCAGCTAGGTGGGTTACCTTGTCATAGAAGGAAATCAGGTTCAACAAGCAGGACTTTCCTCTCATGAAGTTGTGCTAGCTGTGGACAGTGAAAGTGTTGTCTTTCAGCTGTTTTTCAATACTTCCAAGAATAATCTTCATCAGCTTCCAGTCAGCCAGGACCTCTCTGGGTTTCCAGGACTGCTCAAAAATCACTGAGAGTGGTTTTGAGATTACATCAGCTAACTCTTTTAGGATTCTTGCATGAATCCCATCAGGCCCTTCTGGGGACTTCTGGGGGTCCAGCTGGACCAGCAGATCCTGCACAAGTTCAGGGTCAACGGGAGCAAATCATTCTCACAGTCATGGTCCTCCAACTCAGGGCACTGAGAACAACCCCCCTTATCCATGTTGAAGACAGAGGCAAAGAAAAGGTTAAACACTTCTGCCTTCTCTCTGTCCCTGCCTGTGAGGTAACCATCTTCACCTTGTAATGAGCCAATGTTATTTCTATAGTGCCTGTTGCCACTAATATATTTGAAAAAACTCTTTTTATTGTCCCTCACATTCCTGGTCAGCTTGAACTCCAGTTGTCAGTTCCTGGATGCTCAATCACCTGTGATGCCCAGGGACATCAACTCCATGACTTGGTTTGTTTCTCATGGTTTGTCTCTATGATTTGTTTCTCATTGTTCTACCTTCAAAAATTCTGTTCCTTATCTAGGCATGGGAGCTGCAAATTGAGCTCTGGGTGGCAGGAACCCAAGGCAAGAGGCTGAGAACTGGTATCAACATTTTGCACAAGAAAGTGCACAGTGACCTGTGGCACCAGCCGGGTGACCAGACACTCAGAGACACAGCACAAGCCAAAAACTCTGCTGGAAGAGCACAGGCTTTCATGTGCTTAGACTGTATGTGTATAAAAGACAAAACAGTCTTTTTGTTCAGGATCCCTCCTCAGAGGCACTTAGCTCAGGCCGTTATTCTGTTACATCACCATGATAAAATTACTTAAGGGAACCAGAAGTCTGAGACTCCACTGTGAGAAACCCAGGGACAAGCTTACAATGAAGCTTTGTCTGACTGTCTGATAATGGTGTGTCTAGCGAGTCAAATGGAGCACCCATCGGCTCACTGGAGCCATCCACCATGAAGTGATTTTTGACCCCAAAAGTGAAAGTCCCTAGTGGTGGAAGTGTGACTGCCAGAGTGGCTCCCAAATGATCAGATAGGAAAGTTTCCTTAACAATTTCTTCCACATTTATCACTCTTTTGTTTTTAGTACTGATGAATTCTAATTTATTTGTTTAAGAAGCAATCCCATACATTTCAGTATTCTTCCTGCACCTCTCCAAGTTTCCAATTCTATTGCAGAATTCTGATGTATCAGATCATCACTGCATGCAGTAGCTAAGGTGTGGGCCCAGCACAGTTTGTAAAATAGTATAATGATCTTTTCTCTTTTGTTCAAACTTGTAAATATTCAGAATATTTGATATATCCTTCTTGATGATAACAGAGCACTGAACTAATATTTTCAAAGAATTGCCTATTATTTCTGATTAAAAAAGGAATCCCACCTAACTCATGTACACAGTCCATCCAGTCTTAAATATGAAATATTTCATTTTTTTTCTGTCCTCAGTCTATTTGGTCAGTGATATGTTGCCCCAGTATAGCTTGGGAAATGAATAAGAAGTTTTTCATTAAAATTTGTGGAGCTTGACTGTGTAATCTTCAACAAATAACTCCTACTGGAAGACATGAGTAGCAAGGTAGTAATATGTGGGAACAAGGATATCAGAAACAGGTCTTTTCTGAAAACTGAAAAAATACCACATACATTTACACATTCTAAGTAGCTGCTTGGGCAGAAGCTTTCATATGCAAATAAATAAATAAATAAATACAGTGAAACAGAGTAAGTGGGAGAATCTGAAGGGTCAACAGCTAGCCAAGAGTATAATTTAAAAAGCATAAAATCAATATGCAAGAACATACAATGAACAATAGAGGCTTAAAGACCTCAAGATCCATTAATCAGAATGGACAATTGTTGATCCTTTGAGCGTGAAATGAGATTTTATTTTGGCAGAACAATTTCAGATAAAATGAACACAGGAAATAAATAATCTTGAGTTCTAGGGGGTACCATCTATTGTTAGCTCATTTTCAAACCTCTCAGCTTTTTGACTGAATAACACCGATCACACAGGCTTCCCAGCTCATGGACCACTGAGCATATAATGTTTCAGCTTCTGATGATTTTTTTAGTTATAACTATCCCACATTTGGATCCAGCCATCTGACTTACACATGCAGTTTAAATATAACCTTTTCCTCCATACCAATACCTAATAACCACAGGAATAATATCCAGCTTTCTGAGTTTTAGTGGCGTATTTTGCTGGCATCCTAAGACTGCTAATTATTTGATGTTTTCTGCCAATACTCTTGGTACTATAAAAGTAGTTTTCTATGGAGACTTGTACCTTGTGTTGCATATGACAGGCCCACAACTTTCTGCTGCCAGTAATGTATGAGCCCTTCACAAAACAGTGTATTTCTCACAGAGAAACTAACAACCTTAGCCTGCAGCAAAGTAGGTGGAAAAGGAGATTGAATATTGGTCTTTTTTTTAATTAACACAAGTGATCATTACTGAGCATACTGTCAAGAGCGAGAAAGGAGGAGCATGAAGGAGGTAATAAGTTTATTTCTTTTTTTCTGTTTCACACTGCTACCTTAACCACTGACAGAAAATACAAGATTATTTCAGCTCTGTAGATTTGATAAACCAGAGGGTCAACCTTCAAGAATAGAATTATCTTCCTAAGTAGGAGAAGATGAGTCAGTTTGGGGGAAAAAAAATGTAGCTTGTCCCAGAACACTGCAAAATTTTTCAAAATGATAAATGTTAGAAGTAGAAAAAAGCCATCATTTATCTCTTTTTCAGGTGCCAGTATTCTGTAGTCCATACTAATAGAACATGAAAGTAAAGTGTCTTGAATTTTTCTGAACTTGAAAGCTTTTCAGAATATATTCAGCATTTCAGTTCTGTATTGGGTTTTCTGTGGCCAGGTTTTGGTAGCAACAGAGTGGCTGTAGGGGAGGCTTCTTTGAGAAGCTGCTGGAAGCTTCCCCCATATCCAGCAGAGCCAATGCCAGCTGGCTCTAGGCCAAACCTGCCACTGACCAAAGACAGGCCAATCAGAAGGGACAATAATGCCTCTATGATAATGTATTTAAGAAGGAAGGAAAAAAAAGTTAAGACTAGATGAAGATGGCTGCCAGAGAAGAGCAGAGTGAGAACATGCAGTCAACGATACAAACACCAAGGTCAGTATAGAAGGATGAGAAGGAGGTGCTCCAGGTGCCAGAGCTGAATGGTGGAGACCTTGGCGGAACAGCTGTCCCCTTGCAGCCCATGGAGGACCACAGGAGTGCAGAGATCCACTTTCAGCCTGTGGAGGAGCCCATGCCGGACTAGGTGGACAATGGGAGGAGGCTGTGATCTCGTGGGAAGTCTATACTGTAGCGGGGTCCTGGCAGGGACGCGCCTGTGGGGAGAGAAGCCCATGCTGGAGCAGGATTTCCCTGGTAGGACTTGTGGCCTGTGGGGGACCCACACTGGAGCAGCCTGTACCTGAAGGACTACACCCTATGGAGAAGTGACCCATGTGAGAGCAGTGTCTGAAGTATGGTTGCCCATGGGATGGACCCTCTCCAGAGCAGTTTGTGAAGGACTATCTTCTATGGAAGGGACTCAGGCTGGAGAAGTTCGTGAAGAACTGTGTCCTGTGGAAGAGACTCAACAGGATGCAGGAGAAGGACTCCTATCCCTGAGCAGCAGTAGAAAACAACAGGTTCCCTTTGTCCCTGCGCCACTGGGGGGGAGGAGGTAGAATGTGGAGAAGGAGGGGGGTTGGGCGAAAAGGTGTCTTTTAAGCTTCTCTTTCTTAAGCTCTCATCTTGTGAGCAATAAGTTTAATTAATATCCCTACATAGAGTCTGTTTTGCCCATGACGGCGATCAGTGAGGAATCTCTTATGGTCCTTATCTCAACTCACGAAGCCCTTCATTATATTTTCTCTTCTCTACCCACTTGCAGGGGGGGAATGAAAGATTGGCTTTAGTGGGTCCCTGACACCTAGCCAGGATCAAACCACTACCAGATGAAATGGGCACTGTTTTATGTATCTTACAGAGTGCAGATTTTATGCTCTGAAATTTAGTTACATGCCCATCTATACATGTACCTAAGATGCATAATTTTCCAAGTTATTTTTCTACATGCTTGTTTCTAGAAAAGATGTACTAATGAGAAAAATATTACTGTATATTAAAATTATATTACTTAATAATAACAAAATAATCATGATAATTGAACATATACTGAAAATGGTATTATAGTTCATTAGGAATACATTGTTTTTATTGTTCATATCAATTTATAAGCTACACTCCCTGCTTTTTGAAGGTACAGTTGCGACTTCTTTCTAATATACTCAACTATAGAGCTCCAGAATTAGTAAAAAAACAAAGTACCAAAGGTTCTGAAATCCTTTATTTGCATGGATGATCCTTGTTTTGCCACAGTATTTACTTCAAGAGTGGCTGCGATAACTTCAGTGGATGATGTTAACTATTTCCAGGCACAATGACGTCTTAAATATGCCAGTTACTATAACATAAAAACTCCCCACCAATCTTCATGACATTTAAAAAAACTTAGAATCTGAAGTTAGAAAGAAAGTACAGGCCAGAATCATATGGTTATAAAGCATTTCTAAAAAGCTGGTAATAGGGATCAATCTGTCGTTGGTGTAATTTAAACTTGTTCAGGTCTGTCAAACAGGAAACTGGTCTCTAGACTCTCTTTTCCTTAATCCCATGCTGGTTTCCATTTCTATCTTTCTCTTTCACTTGTTTTCCCCTTCTTCTCCCATACTCTGTTTGCATTCAGCTGCCTTGAACATAAAGCAGACATTTTTCTGTCAAAAACTTACAAGATATATCATATATTAGCAGAAATTCCCAGAAAACCCATAATACATATGCCATATTTTTACTGTGTTATGAATGACTAGAGCAGTGGGGTTCAAGTATTTTTCACTAACCACTTCAGTTTTTTTAATGTGTTGCTGATCAGGAGATGACCTCTCTTGCTCTTTCTCTTAGTGGCCAATATGTTTCTTTTTCTCTTGTACCTACAAAAAATAAATCTGCAGTTTTTTTGTGATGACTCTTCTTCGGAACACAAAGAGAGCTACAAAATGAAAATTTAGCTTTTTAATACTTTTCCTTATTGATAATACAAAGAAATAACTTATTTCCACTTGCCCTGCATTTAGTATTCTTGAAAATATCTTGAATACTTGAAAAGTATGAATATCGTAATGTTTTTCCCTGAATGTAATTTGCAATTTATGTAAAACAAGCAAAATGGATTTTAAAAAATCCAAAAATCAATCCTACTGTAACTCAGATGAAATCAATTGAGTTTGATCAGAGCTCCAGTACTGTACAATGTCCAGTGAAAACTGTTATGTGAATGCAGCTTTATGATCAATAAGGAAGCGGCCTACCAAACGTAGTCTTCTGGCAGAATGATTTTCATGGTGCAATAACTCCTTCACCAACTTCACTGATTTCAAAATATTCTTCAGTTATTCTTTTTCAAAGTTTTAAGGATGTGCTTGCCGTGTTCAGAAATGCTAAGACTGGAAGACCAACATTTTCAATACTGTATTCTAAATGTAAATGGAATATATTCGTCTTAAGGTGGCTGATATGGTCAGAAACCTCTCAAAAGGACCAAAAATGCGGACATGACTTAGCTTTCTGGAGCACTGTCATTTATTGAGACATTTCGTTTCAAGAAGTTGGAGTATTTTCAAGAAAAAATGAATTTTCCTTATGTAATGGTTTGGCTTAAAAACCACAGGGGAAGACAAAGAAAAAATAACTCTTTCTCCTATGCCCACATTTGGCTGGGAGGAGTAGCCAGGTTACCAAGGTTACCCCCTGCCTGGGTTTTTTTTTCCATTAGCCCTAGAGACCCACAAGGAATGCTGGGAAGGGGCTGGGATTATATCTGCGGGACAGAGCGCTGGCCCTCTCTCTTTTCCTCGGGGACTCTGAAGCTGAAGGCAGGGCATCTCTACTTAGCACAGCTTTGAGGATTTTCCCCCTCCCCCGCCGGACTTTGCTACCTGCTGTCTCTTCCTCCACGGAGTTCCCTGAGGTCGCCACTGCTTTTCATCTTCCCCAGACTGAGAGGATCCCTTTTGGGAGGACTTCTTCACAGACACACTGCCTCTGGAAGGACTGCCGCCTTCGTTTCCACAGATACATTTTATTTTTTGGGGTTGCGGGTGCCAGCCTCTGGGCCTCTCCTGTGTTTTTGGGAGGGGTGTCCCCTTCCTCTGGATTGTTAGTTTGTTTCTTTTTTTCCCCTTTTCCCCACGGGGGGTGGGGCTGCTTTGCCCAGGGGGTACGGTGTAACCTCTAGTCTTTCCCCTCTTCCCTTCTCGAGTTACACATGGCCGGTGCAGAGGGGTGGGGGCCGTCTTGTCCAGAGTAGGGTGTAACCTATATTCCCTTCCCCCTTCCCTTCTCAGGTTACCCTGTGTGTATATGTGTGTCTGTGTGTGTCTCTGAGAGTGCCCTGGCTGGCATCCACAGCACCCTCTGCTGGCCATAATTGGGCAATTACACCCATTTATTCCCCCATATATCTACCCTTTAATAAATTGCTGCCTTCCTTATCCGTCTCTTGTCCATTGATAAACCTAATATTGTCCTAAACCAGGACACCTTAATATCTCAGTTCATGAGACTTTCTAATTTTCTGCTTTGCAATATCATATGTGCTTTGTTCATCTCTTATTTATAATTATTTTACAGTATTAGGAATAAATATATGGACAACTTGTGTAGTTTCTTGAGCAAATTAGGCTCTGGTATTTTAGCTGAAGAAGAACAGCTGACTGATGATAGTTGTGAGTGGAGACAAACTTTAAACTCACTTATTTCAAGTAGAAAAGCCCAGGTTGTATAGAGGTACTCTGAAATGCAGGTGTACTGTTATCCTCAGCTATCAAGAGAATCCATTATCTTTAGAGCATTGTTATACAACTTCCCATATTCTACCAAACCCATTTGTGGTGGTTTGGGGGACCAAAGAGGAAGATAAAAAGAAAAAATAACTCCTTTTCTCTCCTCAGATTGGTGAGGGGCGGGGATAGCCCGGCAGAGTACCAGCTATATCTCTTTTCCTCAGTTTCCCATCAGCCCCCTGGGGGCAGGGAGGGATACCTGGGAAGGAAGGTGGAGATTCCTGAGGCCACGCAGAGACCTCTGGGAGTGCACTGGGATAAGAGAACTGGGGAACCAGCCCTCACTCTCTTTTTGGCTTTGTGGCAGGGACAGAGTGCTCCCTCTCAGCACTGCTTGACCAGAAAACCAGCACGGCTCCTGCTGCCCCCCACCTCTCCCTACAGATTCCTGGGGTTGGCACTGTTTCCAGCTGAGAAGACCCCTGAGAAAACCTCTTCACAGATGCTGCAGCCTCTGGAACACTGCAGCTTCTCCACTGAATCTCTGGTTCGTGTTCACCACCTCTAAGCCTCCTCTGTGCTCTTGGTGTGGGGGGGGTTCTGTCGTCCTTCTCAGCCCCTGGACTGGGCGTCGGTAGCCCGTTCCCACTGTGGGGAGAGTGCTTCCCTTTGTGGGGTTGGCATCCTCCATTTTTCCCTTCCCTACTTGCACATAGCTTCTTCCCCTCCGGATCTGTCCCTATTGACACACAGCGCCCCCTGCTGGTGGGAAGAGCAACTGCACCACCCGTGCTCCAAAGGGGCTCCTGAGGCGTGATTACAGCTCCTGCACCACATCACATTGCAACTGCCGAGGGCATAAGGGACAACTGTGTTTTCCAAGGACACTGATTATTGTTGGTTTTCCTTTCCATTTGGTTCACCACTTCAATAACAGATTCATATCAGTACATTCATATCCACATCCTTACACCCATCCATACTCACATTCCTCCATACATTCAATAAATTGTTACCTTTTCTATATGTCTCTTGTCCGTTGATTACACCTAATATTGTCCTAAACAAGGACACCATTACATTTACCTGCTTTATAAATAAAGGTGATGTTGTTCTCTCAGGTGTGACAGCATAGAATTGCTCTCCAATATGTGCAATCAAATTCTTGTTTTAAATACCCTGAATATTTGAATATTTATTACAGCATTAAGCTTTCTCTTTTAAAAATTGATATTATGGGCACATTCTTGACTCATCACCTTTTTGTGTGTGTTCTTTTGTACATTTTGTAAAATTTCTGGTTTTTTTTAAGCAGTAGAATGTTTGAATGTGTCTGCTTGGTTACATGACAAATTTGAAATAACTATAATAATCTGTGAGTATTTGGAAAGTATAAACATCAAGGATAGTAAAGTACTAGTTATCACAACATAACTTTAAAAACTTATCATTAGAAGTAATAGAATAAAACAGATGAAATATTACATGAAGAAGAAAAATCTTCTTGACCAAATTAACTACTAGCTTATGGGATTGTTTCCTATGGAAATTGATGGACTACTCTTTCCTATGACTTTAAATTAAACTTGAGAAAACATGTTCAAGTGAACAATAAAGAACAATCACCCTCTGGCATAAGGAAGGAGCTGATGACCCAATAGATATTTTTCATCTTCTTTTTCTGTGACTTTCATTCTTCTTTTCCTTTAGCTGATAAAACAGTACAGAAAAGAATGACCTCAAGGAAGGACTTTTTCTGTGTGACTTAATGAAATAAAATAATTGCAGCATTCTGAGCTGCAATTACAATTAGGGCTTGGTGTGGAAATCAGGAATACAGTTTCCTTACCTGAATTGAAGTGAGACAGACTAGCCCAGAAAGTAACATCAACCTGAATGCGTCCTGTTTTCATCTGGATAGGCATTAATTTTCTTCCTAGCAGTTGATATAGTGCTGTGTTTTTGATTTAGGATGATCTTTTGTTTTTCAGTTTCTTACGCTGCTCTGCCAACCAGAAGCTGGAGGAAAACAAGAATCTGAAAGGGGATATAGCCAGGATAACTGATTCAAACTGGAATCCATAGGGATATTCCATACATATGGCATTGTGCTGAACAATAGAACTTGAGGGAAGTTGCCTATGGGGTTGGTGGCCTGCTGCTCTGGGACCAGCTGGGCATCAGACAGCAGGTGGTGAGCAATTAGTTTGTGCATCACTTGTTTTGTGTATTTTTTTATCATTACTTTCATTTTTCCTTGATTTTCTGTATAATTAAACTGTTTTTATATGAACTTAAGAGTTTTACCTTTTTCCCTGATTCTTTCCCCTATCCTGCTGGAGGGGAGTGAGCAAATGTCTCTGTGGCCTGCCAAATTAAACCACAGTAGTGTGCTTAGCAAATGGTGTATCACGAAGTATGACATAGCATCTTGGCTCAAACATCTATGCTAACTGCCTACAGGTTTCTGGTGGTTGATTGTAGTATATAGAGCAAAACAATTTTGACATGATTATAGATGAGATCCACAACTCACCCAAAAACACTACGGTAACTGTTACTGTATCAATATCTTGTCTTATACTGATATAGCTTAAAAGTAATTTCAACAGGTTCTTCACGAAGAAAAATCCAACAGTGGAACATGCTGGTAGAAAACATATGAAACATAGTGACTTCTAGTGTATAGCTANCCACCTCAATAACAGATTCATATCAGTACATTCATATCCACATCCTTACACCCATCCATACTCACATTCCTCCATACATTCAATAAATTGTTACCTTTTCTATATGTCTCTTGTCCGTTGATTACACCTAATATTGTCCTAAACAAGGACACCATTACATTTACCTGCTTTATAAATAAAGGTGATGTTGTTCTCTCAGGTGTGACAGCATAGAATTGCTCTCCAATATGTGCAATCAAATTCTTGTTTTAAATATCCTGAATATTTGAATATTTATTACAGCATTAAGCTTTCTCTTTTAAAAATTGATATTATGGGCACATTCTTGACTCATCACCTTTTTGTGTGTGTTCTTTTGTACATTTTGTAAAATTTCTGGTTTTTTTTAAGCAGTAGAATGTTTGAATGTGTCTGCTTGGTTACATGACAAATTTGAAATAACTATAATAATCTGTGAGTATTTGGAAAGTATAAACATCAAGGATAGTAAAGTACTAGTTATCACAACATAACTTTAAAAACTTATCATTAGAAGTAATAGAATAAAACAGATGAAATATTACATGAAGAAGAAAAATCTTCTTGACCAAATTAACTACTAGCTTATGGGATTGTTTCCTATGGAAATTGATGGACTACTCTTTCCTATGACTTTAAATTAAACTTGAGAAAACATGTTCAAGTGAACAATAAAGAACAATCACCCTCTGGCATAAGGAAGGAGCTGATGACCCAATAGATATTTTTCATCTTCTTTTTCTGTGACTTTCATTCTTCTTTTCCTTTAGCTGATAAAACAGTACAGAAAAGAATGACCTCAAGGAAGGACTTTTTCTGTGTGACTTAATGAAATAAAATAATTGCAGCATTCTGAGCTGCAATTACAATTAGGGCTTGGTGTGGAAATCAGGAATACAGTTTCCTTACCTGAATTGAAGTGAGACAGACTAGCCCAGAAAGTAACATCAACCTGAATGCGTCCTGTTTTCATCTGGATAGGCATTAATTTTCTTCCTAGCAGTTGATATAGTGCTGTGTTTTTGATTTAGGATGATCTTTTGTTTTTCAGTTTCTTACGCTGCTCTGCCAACCAGAAGCTGGAGGAAAACAAGAATCTGAAAGGGGATATAGCCAGGATAACTGATTCAAACTGGAATCCATAGGGATATTCCATACATATGGCATTGTGCTGAACAATAGAACTTGAGGGAAGTTGCCTATGGGGTTGGTGGCCTGCTGCTCTGGGACCAGCTGGGCATCAGACAGCAGGTGGTGAGCAATTAGTTTGTGCATCACTTGTTTTGTGTATTTTTTTATCATTACTTTCATTTTTCCTTGATTTTCTGTATAATTAAACTGTTTTTATATGAACTTAAGAGTTTTACCTTTTTCCCTGATTCTTTCCCCTATCCTGCTGGAGGGGAGTGAGCAAATGTCTCTGTGGCCTGCCAAATTAAACCACAGTAGTGTGCTTAGCAAATGGTGTATCACGAAGTATGACATAGCATCTTGGCTCAAACATCTATGCTAACTGCCTACAGGTTTCTGGTGGTTGATTGTAGTATATAGAGCAAAACAATTTTGACATGATTATAGATGAGATCCACAACTCACCCAAAAACACTACGGTAACTGTTACTGTATCAATATCTTGTCTTATACTGATATAGCTTAAAAGTAATTTCAACAGGTTCTTCACGAAGAAAAATCCAACAGTGGAACATGCTGGTAGAAAACATATGAAACATAGTGACTTCTAGTGTATAGCTAAACTGTTTTGCAGGAACAGGAAAGGCAATGCATAATGATTCTTTAGCTTGGACACAGGAGAAGGGTGAATCAAGTTTGGATACCATTGTTATTTATCTTTGGCTTTTGGAAGTGGTTTATCTGCTTGGTCAACTTTTGATTTTATTGCATTTTTTAAGCTAAATGAAGATACTGTGTGTGACTCTTTGGAAATTTTTTATACACACACTTTCATTTGGTATGGGAAATATATATGTACCCCACTAAGAGTATATGACAGGCCTGTTAATATTAATACAGCGTTTGCTATTATTGTAAAGTTCTCTGAAAATTTAGTTGTAGGTGCAGTCAAATTAAATATCAAGCTGAATTAGTTTACCATAACAGATCAGCAGATCACTGCGAATTTTGACTTGTAGATTTCAATACAAGGAATTTGTTGGATCTATGTTTGCATTAGTACATAAAACAGGATGAGAACCAATTGGTAGTCCTGAGGACGTTTTTTAATGAAAATTTCTAGAATGAATAAATAAAAAAGTATATAAATAATTTGAAAATTAGCAGTTAGTCTTTCACAATAAATAAAAACTATCAAATTGCCTTTTTAAAAATTTTTATTTTCTGTGGTTTTTTTTTCTTTGTGCCACTCTCAGAGGAAAGGAAGCACAGCAAAATTAAGGATTAATAAGATACCAGCTCTACCATGCAATTAGGAGTATGATCTTAATTTGGAATCAACTGCTTACTGTCTACTGCATAATTTATTTAGACATATGATTTGACTGAGTATTTAGCTGTCCATCTGAATAAGAAACATAGTGGTGGTACTTTATGTTTGAGTTTGGTGACAATAGTTCTCAAACCTAAAGTTCACCATAAGACTCTGAAAGTTTCACAGTTCTAACTTTGTGGAACTGTGACCTAAAAAAATAGCTAATGACTGGGGCTAGAATTGTCTTAAATTTTATATTATGTTAACTATATAGTTATTGACTGAATTATAACTGTAGCCAGTTTTGCCTAGGACCTGGCTTCAAAAATAACAAAATAACAAAAATTTAGCAAATTCTGATACAGAATCACAGAATAACAGAATTATCAAGGTTGAAAAAGACCATAGTCATCACTGAGTCCGACCTATTGCCTAATCTATTGCCTATTACCCAACACCATCCCATCATCTAGATCATCTAGATCATGGCACTAAGTACAGCATCCAATCTTTTCTTAAACGCATCCAGGGACAGTGACTCTACCACCTTCCTGGTTAGTCCATTCCAGTGGGAAATCACTCTTTCTGTGAAAAATCTTTTCCTAATATTCGGTCTAAACCTCCCTTGACGCAGGGGAGGTTAATAATACGTCTTAATAATACGTCTTTATTTAGTGAACAGAGATACCCAAAAGCAACATAGCCTGTGTGGATGTGCTTTTTAAACTACTTAAAAATGTTTCTCAACAGTGTCTTCCCAATATGACCATATTCCTTATTCTTTCTGTGCTAATTCCCTTACCATGACACTATCTTCTCCAAAACATGCCTTTGAACTCTTTAAAAAATTGGGTTCTCTAGGCCCTATCACGTTATCTGTACTACTTCTTCTGTCCAAACTGAACTTTTTTATGTCTGCAGGTGGCCAGAATTTTGATACATAATTTACCTAACACATCCTAGAATGTATCTGACATATGCTAAGAACAAATTTTATTTTCAGTCACAACTTGATTCCTCGTAGGCATCATGCTTTTTGTCCACACAGCTACTTTTCCCTTTTCCTTCTCTTGTTTTCCTTTTGATGATGTACCAGCTTTATATCAAAAGTTGGTCTCTCTGTGAAAATGAATTGTGGTTGAAGCTAAAACCTATTTGGTTCTTCCATGTTGTGGCAGGAGGGTCTACCGCAATAAGGCCTAAAGTCTGATCTGAGAATGCAAACAGTGCAAGCTTTCTCTTAAGGGTTAGTGGTGGAGCCAGAGTACTGTTTTGGTGTTGAATTGTGCTAAAAAAACAGCCTGGTTCACCAAACTTCAAACACACATCCTGCTTTTTGAAGCTGGATGTGACAGATAAACTGGTAGCTGGCGTTTAAATTTGTGACTTACAGTCAATCACTTTATGCTATATGCGTTCAGTCCCCTTTCATAGAGTGAGGTTCTTCTAACGTAACCTTTCTTTGGGTGTATGTATAGAGATTCCTCCCTTGGGTGGGGACATGCTCCAAGGATACTCCTAGAAGCTGAGTGAAAGAGCACACAAACATTGGTTGGTGAGCTAAATAAAATCTCTACTTAATAATCACACTCTTTTGCTAGCTTTAATATATTGTTTCAATGATTACTTCACTGTAGCATGCTATACTATCTTATACTATACTACTTGTAGTATTAACGTTTATATTGTGTAGTAAAAAGTTCTGATTAAGATCTTTTGTCTAATCATTTCTAATAATAAATGATTCAAATTATATAAATTTTCTAAGTTTGCAATCATTAAAACCTGAGAGACAAAAGTGGTTCAATCACAGTTCTTCAATTCCTTAAATTTAAACTGTTGACA
>VYZS01020593.1:10524-32107 GCA_013400695.1 Neodrepanis coruscans | reverse complement strand
ACGATCATTTTATCATCTCTGTGCAAAGTCAACACAACAGATTTAAAAAACAGGAAGTGAAAGACCTGGGTCAAAGCACTGTACACACTCTGGGTCCTGGAGAATCAACATCAAGAATTTAAAACAATCCAAGAAAAATGTGAATAACAACAACTTAACCCATTTTGTTTGTCACCACTCTTACCAGGTGCATCATACAAGGACACCTCCTTGTAAGTGACAGACATCACTGGGTGCTTGAGCTTCTCCCTGAAGTCACTGATGGTTTGGTAGACAAGGAACACAGCTACAGCCATGAGCAGCAGATACATAAACAGGAGAATTACTGAAAAAACATTCTTTAGGCAGGTCTTGCTGAAACGCAAAGAAGGGGTAGTGGTACCCAGTTCACCGTCTGGAACCAAAGAGAACACGGATTAGGGCTTGAAAATACAGATACTTGGAGTGAATTTACTCAGTTTTCATTTAAAAATCAATCACTTGAGAGGAAAGTAAGCTTCACATTTACCTTAAAAGCCACAGCTATTGCTGGTTTTGCTGACCAGCCAGACATGCTTCCTTCTCAAGTACAAGAGCTAAGCTTCCTAAGATTGTGCCCCTTTTTCACACGCCAGAATCTGGCACTCTGCTTAAGGACAAAGCAGTCAGGAAACAAGGTCTTATTTTCAAGGACAACTCAGAAACAAAGTTCGTAAGAAGAAATCTGTTGATGGTCAGCCTTTGCTTCTGGAAAAAACAACTCCCTTCCCTGCCTCCCAGTCTGAGGTGATTCTTACACACTCAGCATATACATCAGCAGAATGATTTCATATTCTAATGCTCTTGCACAGCTCTCTGCATTGCATCTTCACCATGGTAGAACTCACTAAGGTATTTGGTACCCTCCAGTTCATAACTCCTCCTGCATTCTACATAAAATTTCACAGAAGGATTTTTCTAACTGTAATTGGAAGAACACTGACCCAATTCTCTCACAGCCTCCTTGCCTTCAAAGATGTTCACATTAGTCTCACTCACACAGACACTGCTGTTTCCTATTTCTTTTGGAAATTCTTCTACGGAAAAAGTTCATGTACTCTTGAGTTACACATCATGCTTTGATCATGAGTGGTATAAAGATGAACACACACAATGAGCACTAAAGCCCAACCTAAGAAACTAGATATGCAGACATATTTCAAGCTGACTGTTTTTTGTGGTGCCATTTAATGAGTCAGGCCCTCCAAGGCCACACCACATGCTGGTCTTCAACTCCAGTGCAGCATGATTTGGTATTTGTTCCTTCCCATGGCAAACATGAGCCTTTTGCACACATAACCTCTTACAAAGGTCCATGGTCATACACATGTTCCCAAGTTACATGTCAGGAGATGGTAGCCAAGGCTAATTAATTAGGACATTAATAAGCATAAAACTGCAGTATTGGAACAAGCATGTCTTGAACAGCTGCAAGGCATTTAGGCCATATTCCTTTAAGGTTGGCTTACTTCCATGCCTACACCTCAACTGCAATACACCCACTTAACACTGCCCCACAGCACCCAAAAGCAGCTCTGAACAGCCAAACTAAAAATCTGCTTAAAAGCACATCTGTTCAAAATTGCATCTTGTTCATGTAAATCAGGCACAGACTTTGCTTGCAACCCATTGCCACCACAGATGCTGCAACTCAGGTAAGACACAACATAAAGGAAGACGACATACTAAGATATTTCAGAGCCAGATGTGCTGAATATTCTTCAACTGAGCACAGTTCATGACAAAGAAATATTCTCAGATCAGTCCTTGGAAAGCCTCCTTGGCTTTCCATCAGTACGGAATCACAAAAATTAATAACTGAAAGTTTTGGTTGTTTTCCAAGCAAAACAAAAACAACCAAGGCCACACACAGTACAAGCTTATCAGGCACTAAGAATCAATAATTTCTGGGCCAATAGTTCTCACCTGGTAAAATAACAGAGCTGGCATCTTCATGAACTTCCATCTCTCCTTCCCTCCCATCTGTTGAGTTTTCAGATACTTGCTCCACATCTTCACTCAGCTGTGTAGTTAAAAGAGTGGTTCAATTTCCAAACACGCTCTCAACTTGCAACTGCTGGAATTTCTATGGTACAAATAAAAGAGGCTCCAACTAACCAAACACACAAAAACATACCCCAAGTCCAAGAGCACCCAACATCTGTTCCACTTGTCCACAAGACAAGAGTCACATTTATGTAGACCTACACTAAAAATTAGGTGGCTTGCATGCTACAAAAAGAGAAAGACACCACATTAAATTTAACCTACTTCTACCCTGATGCTTCAACAATAACATCATCTTTCCTTTCAAGATCCAAGTAGTTATTTCCCTGAGAGCTCCAATCCCCTTTAAACCCCCAATTAGGACAATGTCCTCTGAAGTAAGCAGGAACTTATTTCTGTCACTGAAGAACAGCAAACAGAGCATTAGCACTTCTTAATAAAGAAGTGTAAAAAGCTTGAGATGCATTTTGACAGGTGTTAATGCAAGTCACCCAAATACCATCTCAGCCATATAGGAAGGTGGGTCATCATGAGACAACAGTCAAACATCCCTGTGTTTCTGGCACTTATTTGATCTCACTATACAGATTATTATGTATTACTAATTCTGCAACTAATTAGTCTCAAGGTGTTTCTCAAACAGCAACAGAGACTTGTTTTGCAATTCAGAACTCTGGGCCCAAACTGCCAAGACACTTCCATTAGAGTCAGAAGCTTGTCACATCAGATATGAGACCATGAGCTTTTAGCCATTACAGTTTATATATATATATATATAGTATTTCTCATCTGTTTTCCACATTTATTTTCTGGCAGGGACTAACATACAGATTACAGCAAGGCAAACCTGGATACAAGCTTGCAGCACATCATGTGTTGCACAGTAACTATCCAAGCTAAACACTCAGGATCACCAATCTAACTGGGTAAGGGAGATTAGCTTTGCTCCTGTTTCAAAGAAAATAGGGGCACAATTAATGCAGCAGCCATACTGAATGCTATAAACTTTACACCTCTAACTTATTCACCAATGAAGTGCATGTATCCATAGTGAAATGCTTTTAATTTCACCTAACTTTAATTAAGCATTGAAATCATCATTATATCATTACCAGATCATCATTAGCACCTATTAGGAAAGAGTTCACTCATTTTATGTCTTCAAAGTCTGACGTAAAGTTTCCCTGCCTGCTGCTCTGTTTTTGTATTCATTTCCATCATGCAAAGCAAGATGAAAGTAGTTACCCAGTTGTTTTTAAATGCTTAGCACATAAATAAAGCACGATTTCCCGTGGTGTGAGGCATGGAGTGAACAGGTAACTATAACAGGCTAAACTCAGCTCATTTGCAGGACACTTACCAGCTGATGACACGTTTTTCAATTATCATCACAAAACAAGGGAAGATTAACACTCTGCTCCTTTTTGTAGAAACATCCCTGTCCTATTTGTTTACCTGACCCAAAATAAGCTATTCTGACACAAAAAGATACTCATTGAAACTCTTGTACTGATTAAGCTAAATCAGCTAGAAAGCCAGTTGCAATTATTCAAATTCCTTACACCAGAGCCGATCCAAAAAAATTAATGTAAGTTACTAAGTAACTGCAGTTTCTCATCTGACTTCCATACCTCTCTTGATTCCCCAGGTACAGGCACCTCATTGACTGAGATTAATTAGAGGATAAGTGAATTCTATTCCTGACAGCAAGGAGATCCCAACGTAAGTTTAAATAACACCACAACATGCAACATTTTCTATCCTCTCAAGAGGACCTACAGCAATTTTTCTCAACAAGTAGGACAAGAAAGATGATCTTAGAGGTCTTTTCCAACCTAAATGATTCTATGAAACACTCAGAAAACACAGCCTTTCAGCATTCCTTAGAAACAAAACAAAAAGCCCCACACAATATGCAACTATGTTTTCTTATCTCGTTGACAAGACAGACACAGTTTCCTAAGCATGAAACCGGAGAAGAACAGCCAGTCAAAAGCAGGAGTAGTAACATTCCCTCAGGTGCAGTGAGTAGGTTGATGTGCAAGACCCCTTCCCTAAAATCAATTATATTCTACCTGAGATCCTGAACACCTGAATTGACAAGAGGTGAAGTTCCACAAACCCACTGAGTGACCCACTGAGTTACCAAGATCCTGGCACTGTCCATGGCTCAGCCACCATGCTCCAAGCCTGTAGCACACAGCACACTGTCTCTACAAGGCACAGCAGCACAGACCTACAGACCCAACAACTCACAGACACACTGAGCTACAGCCTTCCAACGACTGGGGAGCTGCCACAGCACTCCCGTGTGACAGCTGATTCTGGTTTCCTCACACTTGTCCTGGATTTGGGGATTCTGTCAACAGCGAACCTGGAGCATGCCAGCTGTGTTCACTGCCACAGGCCAGCTCTTCCTACATCGTGTTTGTGATAGGTAAAGCATGGTGCTAATGCAGAAGAAACACAAATTGCAGGGCAGTTAAGCTTGCGAAAGGATACAGATAGGATAGGATAGGATATCAAGGGCGGGAAGGGCATGAAACAGACCTTGGATCAGCATTCCTCTGGGCTCAGCACATACAGCTGACTGAGAAACAACTGCAGAAGCCTGCTCTTGTCCCAGCAGCTCCTTTTCAGTCCTGCACACAGGAAAGTACTGGATAAATGGAAACTCAGAAAAGGCAATTCTGCTTGGGGCAGAAGTATCAAAGACTGCTACAGGTGCCAGAAAAGGGATGGAAACGCAGGTGCTGCACTTAGACACACACCATCTAGACTTGTGCCACAGAGTTTGGGACAATCCCAACCATATGGAGCAGCGTCAGTGGTGGCTGACACATCAGGGCGAAGCATAACATGCACGGTCCAGTCCATACTTCAGGCATCAATGCAACTTCATTAATTCTCCCAAGTGCCTCCTCTATGTACAAGGACACAAGTCAAATTCATCCTGATAATCAAATTAATCCTAATAAACCTTTCTACTGGAGGAAACCTTCCTACTGGGTAAAACTCTCTTAAATAAAAGCAGAACTTGTTCATACAGGCTGGTCTTTTTGCTGGTCCGCTGATTCATCACCTTCCAAAGCCTTCTAGCCTGGCACAAAAACCAGAAGCTGAAACTAAGCAGGCAGTACTAAGCTAAATTAGAACGTACCACAACTGAGCTCAAAACTCTTCGTCACGTGCAAAGGAAGGAAAATATCTACACTTCTTTTGCCTGCAAGACACAAACAAAACTGCCCTGCTGTAAGTCTCCACCGCTGCTGAACTTGGCACAAATAGCTTGTATCTTTAGTAAGAGAGAGAGAGAAACGAGCACGGAATTCCGGTTGCTGAGACTGTGCATTGATATGCAAAGCAGGCGCTGCCTCGGGGTCTTGGCAAGGTGATAAAGAGGCCTTCAGTTTCCGATGCGGGAGCTGTGGTATCGAAGTGGCTCCGCACATCACACAGACGATGCCCTTGTTACCCAGCTTTGGCCAGGGAGCTCACCCGCTCAGCTGCCCCTGCCTCACGCACTCAAAACAACCGCTGCCCATTATTCCAACCTTCTTCAAAGCCAAAACACGGAATTACGGGCACCCAAACCACCCGTTTCTCTCCCGGGACTGCAGGTGCAGCCTGACGCCGCAGGGACCGGCGGAGCCGCAGCCGAGCGAGCTCACGGCGACAGCGCCGGGTGTCACCTCCGGGCAAGCGGCGAGCCCCGGCTCGGGCACCTCCGCCCGGGGGCTGCCCCGGCCCCTCCCGGCCGGCGGCCCCGGCTCCCACCAGCCCGGCCCCGGCCCCCCGTACCTCCTGGTAGGATGCGGACACCTCTGGCTTTAGCATGGCNCGGCGGGAGCGGGGGCCGGGCGGCACCCGGAGGCACCGCACGGCGCGGAGCAGTGCCAGGACGGGCTGAGCCGGGCTGGGCTGGGCCCGGGCAGGGCCACGCAGGCGCCGAGACCCCCGGCTGCCTCCTGCCTCCCGCCTCCCGAATGATTCCCGCCTCCCGCCCGCTTCCCGGCCCGCGCCGTGCCTGCCGGGAGCCGTAGTGCGGGCAGGGCTGCTGTGCCGGGGCCGGGGACAGCGGTGGCACAGGAGTGACAAGGGGATGTGAGGTTTATAGGAACGCTTCTCTCTGCCAAGAGGTGAATGCTGCTGCTGGTGACGAGGAGATGAGTCTTTTCTACGTCATGCATTTCTGACACAAGAACGAGCTAAGTTGCAAAAGCAGTTTGTGGTAATTCCGCCAGCTCTCCCCAAGCTGCACAAAACATTACTTTTCTATTTTGTTTTTGTTTGTTTTCACATTTTATTTTCATGTTCTTCTACTCTAGGCTGTTAGCAGAACACCGGAACAACACACTCGCTTGGCAACCAGACGGAACTTCTTCAGGGCTTCTAGGATGACCCAGCAACGCTGCCCCCGCAGCCATGGGGCACTCTAGGAAGACAAAAGCCTACGAGCTGACTCATGACCCATCCATCCACAAACATCTACACAGCTGTTTTTTTCTTCCCCAGTATGGAAGTAATTGTTAATGTTTCATCATCACGAAAAAGCATGTTCAACATTTCTTGCACTGAGATGCAACACTGTAGGGGATTCCCTGCTCAGTAGATCATTTCCCTATGCCCAAGACCCACATCTAGTATGTTAATAATCAAGGTTGGAGTCCTTCAACAATAACAATCCTAATATAGAGTTCCTCCTTTCAGAAAGAAAGTATTTTAGTTCTTGTTAATTATTTTTCATATGTCTGTGGTTCAAAGACCCCAAATCATCAACACTTCAGACAGATGTTGGCTAGAATTCTCCACTTGCAGCCCTCCCCTGGGGTGATGCTAATAAATAATTATTTTAGAATAAAAGGTAAATCTTTAATGTGATTGAACCAAACTGACAGATCAGACTTTTGCGTATTTCCCAGCAGCATGGGCCTCTAAGGCAAGGCATGCAGACAGAGCAGCCAGGCAAATGCCAGATCTCTTTCTCACATGTAGCAGGAGCGTTCACAAGCTGTTTGTCCAAAGCCTTACAAAAAGTCTCTCTTCTGCTTGACATTTCATACCTGTCTTGTAGTGTGTGAAGTCATCAAATGTGAAGTCCCAGGCACCCAGGATGGGAAGTCCTTTCTGAAGCCCAGCTATTGTTTAGGCAGTATAGGCAAACTTCACAGTTCAAGGAGAATCACAGTAACAACCTCGTAAACCTTTACCCTAACAGGGCACACACTCAGCTTGCCACACTAGACAGCAGCCTATGGCTGTCAGTTCTCAGATGGCCACAGCAAGTTGCCTTCCCCATGCCCTGGGGTTGGCCCAGGCTTCATACAGGGATATGGGCCATTGGTTGTCACCCCCATACTGTGGTGACATGCCCTCACTCCCCTGTTCTTCTCATCTTGTGCTGCTGTTGTCATTCAGAAGAGAATTATGGGAAGTATCTTTGGATTATCTACTTCAGCTCTGCTTACACCAATGTGCAGGATCTGTCTCTGAACGAGAATGCTACCTCAGGCAATGTGGAACAGGTGTCCTCCAAGGTAGACATATCGATTTTACACATCAAGAGTTTATAAACAACCCTTTAAACAAACTTCAAACCTGTTCCTGTCTCCTATTTACTGTCCAGATCTTTCTCCATACTGATTAGCTTTCACAAAACTCAGTGTGGAGATACCAAACAGGGATTTGAATTACAGCATGGTAGTCAGGAAGGCTGGGTGCTGCACCATCCCCTGAGCTTCCTTTTCCGCGGGCTGAACCATCCCCGGTCCGCCGGGCTGATCGCGACTCTTCCTGGGAGCAGCGCCGCGCACTCCACACGTGGTTCCGCACCCCCAGTGCCTGTGCAAACACATCCCGCCGCCTTTCCTGGGGCCGGGGCCGGGAGGAGCAGAGAGGCGGGAGGCGGTGCCGCTGCCCGCGGCATGGCGGCCGCCGGGCCCCGGCTGCTCCTGGCCGCGCTGTTGGGAGCGCTGCCCGCCGCCGCCGCCGAGCCGGATCTGCGCTTCAGGCCGCCGGCCGAGGCCCCCGTGAGGCTCTTCACCGAGCCCGAGCTGGCCAGATACGACGGGCAGCAGGTAGGGCCGGCCGGGAGGGGTTCGGTGCGCTGGGGCACGGCCGGGCCGGGAGCCCCAGAGGTCCCTCCGGTGCGGCCGCTCGGCGCCCGGGAACCTCGTTAAAACTGCGAGGTATCCGTGCCAGGGAATTTCAGATTACCGCGAGTTGAAGCCAAAGTAATTTTTCCGCAGTAATCCATTAAACTGCGTGTTTAGACCCTCGTCCCTCCCTTTTTTATTTTTTACAGTGTTATGGAAATAACAAGGCAATTTCAGCTCAAGAGTTTTTAGCTTTCTGTGATTCAGAAACGTCAGCAGAACTTCACATTCAAAATGATAAAGTCCAGTATTGATACACATCTGCTTCTCCTTCAAAAACCTTGCTGGCTGACCTTCTCAGGCTCCTCTCTAGATACTTTCAAGAAACTAATCAACATCTGATTAAAAATACATCTTTTGTATAAAAGACAAAGCAGAAGCACTGGCTTATTAAGTAAAACAGATGTCAGCATATCAGATTTGTGTGTGTTTATGCATTTATCTGTTGTTTCTTAATCAAATAAAGAATGCTCTTGGCCATATGCCCTTTTATTTTGGGCAATATCCATCTGCATTAGGAATGGAAAGAAATTGTGCATGAGCTTCGAGCAGATGAGTGTGCAGACAAGAAATGACCTGCAAGAGGGATGTGTTCTATGGTTGTGTTTAGATTAAAAAGATTCTCTCATTGCACATTGTTAAAATGTAAAAAAAATAAAAAATCGGGGATGGCTTAAAGCATAAGCAAGAAATGTCAGGAGAAGGAATGTGTATGCTGATATACAAACAGAACAAGAGAAAACATACAACAGATAATCTAATTCTCTCCTTTGTGTCCTGAGTGCTTATGGATTTCATAGCTAAAACCAACTGCCTTTGCCTATGCTTTAGTGCTGAGGATCTATTGATGGCTTCCTTTCCAGGAAGGACAGCCCATCTACCTGGCAGTGAAGGGAGTAGTATTTGATGTCACCTCTGGAAAAGGTTAGTTTGCTTCTCCTCTCCTGTCTACTTTGTTTTCATGTTCCTATTCTTTAATTTGTTTTCAAACATTCCCAATGTATGAGAAGCCTGCAACAAAACTTTTTTTCCCCTTTTAAAAAACTTGGTTTTCCTCCTCTAACAGCTCTCCTACTAAGGTCTTGTGTAGAACTTGGTTCGGGATGACACCACACACACACAAGCCAGCACTGCCCGGTTAGCTTGGGCACTGCTGACAGAAATGCTGAAGACACCTGCCCAGGCCCCTGAGACACCATATGTGGGTGACAGAGGAAGCTGCTGCTACAGCACTTTATTGCCCTGGGTACATGAACTGACCAGGCCAAAGCTAACTTGGTCTTCCCCATACGGCACTACACAATATCAACTCTGCTGCAGCTCATCTTTTCCTTTTGCCCTGGTGTTCACCCACCTGTGCTGTCCAGTGGCCTGATCAAAATTGCTGGAAGAGCTGACTGTGATTTTGAAAGTAGGGTGGGGCGCTAAGCAATTGTCTTTCTCCCTGAAAACTTTCTTATTTCATGAGGCAAGAAGCCTAAACCACTTACGGATGAATTTGCTGGTTTTACCTACCCTAAGAACTACAGATGTTTTAATTTGGACTCTTGATACTTATTTCAGATTTGCTGCAGAATGTTTGAAGGGACCATGAGGGTCAGACATTTGGCCTTAATGTCATTGTAAATAAACTAATGGCTTGTTGCTCTGTTTGTATTCACCTTGTTAAAGCAGCTTGTCTGTGTATTTATGTGGGCTGATCTTCAAATCCTAAGAAAGGCTTGCCTCTTCAAATTCTGGAGTCTAGAAACATCTGCTGAGAATGTAAAGCACAGCTCCCTAAATAATAGGTAGATTGTAAGACGGCAGTATAGGAAGTTCTAGAGTTGTATAATCCCACTCTCTGTTGGTTGTTTTGTTTTTTTTTAAAGATTAGGATATATTATCAGAAAGTAGCAGTACTCTGTACATTCTCAGATCATCGCTGACTTTTTTTTTTTTTTAAATCTGACAGAATTTTATGGAAAAGGAGCACCATACAATGCTTTGGTTGGAAAAGACTCAACAAGAGGAGTTGCAAAGATGTCTCTGGATCCAGCAGATCTTACGCACGACACAGTAAGAAAATGGACCATCGGTTTCATTCCAGTTTGCAAAGTTTTATTATTTTGCAAGATGATGAATAATAATTTCAAATAACTTGTATTTAAGTTGATTCACATATTTAAAACTAAAATGCATTAATATTCTCAAAGTACTTAAAATAGGTATGTATTAATGCTCATGAGAGGTGCTAGGTCTTCAAGAGGAAAGTTTTTAATCTGTGGAATCAGTACAATTTATGTAACCATGTAAAGAGGAAATCACCTGCTGTTTAAAGAGATACTCACAAAGAGAGTAAATCACTTTCATTGTCAGTTGGTTTAGTGTATCCTGTGTCACTGACATGGCAGTGGATACTAGCTCTGGCAGTAGGTTGCTTATTTGAGGTGTGATTTCTTTATTCAGGGAAAATGAAGGGAGGTTAATGGTTAATGAATATAATAAAATTTGTCAAGGCTGAATTTGAATGAAAAGAATAAAATTACAGATTATACTATTAAATTTGTTCATCATGCTCTGCAAATTAAACCCAAAAGCTTACCCTAAGGTTTACAGTAATCAATAAAACAGAAAAAATGAAGATAAGTATCTGTATTTTTATTGCTTTGAGACAGGACTTTCATTTCCCTATCTTGTTTAGACAGGACTCACAGAGGAGGAACTGAAGTCCCTGGATGATATCTTCAATAATGTTTATAAGGCCAAATATCCGATTGTTGGCTATACTTCTCGGCGAATTTTGAATGAGGATGGCAGCCCCAATCTAGACTTTAAACCCGAAGATCAGCCACATTTCAACATTAAAGATGAGTTCTGAGGAACATTTTTGTATCTAGAGAATGCCTGGGAGAGGCACAGTAGAATATTATATTATTCTGTGTTATGGAGTTCTTTATAACACTCAGCTATCACAGGTCAGTTTTCTTTTTGGAAAATACGTATGAGTGTACATACATCGTTTAAATAAAACAAACAGATCCGTAGTACCGTCATATATGTGGGCTATTTGCTGTGAAATATGGGAATTAGTTAACATGCAAGTTCTTTCTGCCTGGATTTCTCTGTTTACAAGTGTGTAATGGAAAATTAGATACCTTAGAAGAGAATAAAGTTTTTAATAATTGAAACATGACCGGTCTTTTTGTAAATCCCAAGTTGTTTCTCACTCCTTGGAAAAGTGTGAATGCATTATCTAGACAAGCTAAAATCAATTTTCTGTGCTTCATATTACGAACAGAGGTAGAGGTATCACAAATAAAAAGAGGTGCAATAGAGGCTTACATTTTAGAAAGCTTTGTGGGGTTTAATATTTGATAGGTTTGAGAATACTGGATAAAAAGCCACTCAGTCTTTTAAAATGCAGTTACTGTAGAGTATTTCTGCAAAGCCTACAGCTGTAAACCAAGAAAAATCTTACTTCTCCCATGAGAAGTGCTGTGACATTTTAAATAAGACTATTATGTTAGTTTTGGATAAATGACACTTAAATTTTTAAAAATAATTATCAACGATGTCATGTATATTAGATTATGTTTATTTCCTTATAGCTCCCTTCATTCTTTCCCTGACAAAAGAGGGAAATAACAGCCCACTGTTTACCACATACTCTTGCAGCACAAGTTTGTCATAGCAGTTTAGTGTCCTGTGGATGTTGTTAGCATCTTTATATTGACAGTTTCAGCTCTCATTTTTTGTCTCCAAGTTTTTCTTTATTGTTACTCTGTCTTCATCATTGCTGTTTTAATGAAGCGTGCAGTCCTATATTCCTCTTCCATTTAACCTAATAGGAAACTGCAGATACTGTAGGGTGAGAGCAGACCCCATTTATTGTGTTTTAGCAACAAGAGGAGCATAAAAGCCTGTGCTATATAAATTGCTGCTAACCACTGATTTTCATTAACTTAAGTTAGTTGCCAAGTATGTGGATATATCTGCCAGTGTGACAGTTTGAATTGATATGGGAAAACCAAAGGAGCTGCTTCCAATTCTGTATTAATAATACAGGAATAATAAAAATACAATTCTGTACCTTTTTTTTCTATTTCTTTAGCATTTTGTCCATTTTCTTTGAGGGGAGGATTTTATTAGATGATTCTCCACGTTCTAGTTTGCAAGGGACACCTGCCTGCTATTTGAATAACTGGAAAAGCTGTTTCTATGTATTTGTCCATCCTTTTACAATGTTACGGATTTTATTCTAGACTTGTTTTGTGTTCTACCATTAGACCACTTCATTTGCAGGTGGGACTCCACGGGTCCCCCCCACAGGAGGATGGTGCTTTGGGGTAGAATAAATAAATAAATTGGCATCTAAAAAAAGAGTATTGATTCAGATTATTATTTTTCCTTTTGTATTATTATTTGTTATTATTACTGTTGACCTTTTGATTAGATACCAGCAGCATCTTGGAGTTTGCTCCTTGATAGTACCTGCTGTCATTATGGGAGTGCATGTGGGTTTGGTGGCAATGGTGGTTGGTTGGTTGGTTGCCAGCATTTCATAACTAATTTTCCGATGCCTCCTGGTTCTCTCCTCTTCTCTTCCTTTCTTTGCATACTTCCTCATGGAGCAGCTTCAGTAGTTGTGCTGCTGTGATATCCAGGTGCATTTCAAAAATGGAGCTTGATTGCAACTCATCACCACTGAGTGGCTTGGTGTTCCTGTGCTCTCCCTGCTTTTCCTATTCTTGCTGTGAAGGTCTCTCTGCTGATGTCAAAGCAGATAACTCAGCTTCTATTTGTACTAAATTTCAGGTTCTTTTCAGTGAAGAAATGCTCCAGTTGCAACAGGAGATGGTGATATAAAGCCCCCTCTTGTAATGTAAAATCCTTGGGAATCCAACCTACCTGCACCAATGTCTGTGAGGGAGATGCTTTAGTTCTCTTCTGTTGTTAAAGACAAGATTATCACAACTGAGTGCATTTCAGAATGTAAAACATTTTCGTTTTGTTTTTATTTCAGTTGGGAACTGAAGGATTCACTTTTAATGACTTCCTAGGCTATTTCACTTGGAGTTCCCACTCAATAGGAGTGTTAGGATAATAAGGCTTTAAGTGGACATAAATCCTTAACACATTTTCACTGACTGCTTTTTAAAAATGCATTCAGAGTACCACAGTATTTCTTTTAGTGTTAATTTAATGACACTCTTTTATGTCTAAGGTTGTTTCACTTGCCAACAGCCTGAAATTTATTTTGCTTAAAAGCAAACTGTCTGCTATGGCTGTTTGTTCTGTCAGCTGCACTTCCCTGACCTCAGTATTATTCCAGTAAAACAGGTGTCCTTGTGAGCTATAAATTGCACTCAAACCAAACAAGCTGAGTGAAGCCCTATTGTAGCCTTCCTACTACTCCACACTTCCTTAGCAGAGTGTAGAATGTCTTTTCAATTTACTTGCTGCTTCCAGAGAACACTGCAAATATCATTATTTTTGCTGTGCTGCTTCCAACTTGCATTTTGCTAACTTAACATGGGTGTTTGAATGATCTGAAATTTTAATGAATTGCTGCACCAAGAATTGCCTTACTTTAGTATTTCATATAAGTCTACAGAATGTTAAGAATTACCAGATGGGTTCATTCACTTAGGGGATGCATAACCTGAGTTGGTGTTTCCCACCTGGCACTCTTTTCAGTAGTCCCTCTCTTTGATCCTAACATATTTAACTAAGTTTTGTGATAGGATAGATTCTATCGTCCCTATTTTAAGACTTCTCTGTTTAACAACTGGAGCATCAGGACTACAAATAGAAGCAACCATTATTCAATAAAGGGGTTATGAAATGCAAATCAAAGTATTATCTTTTGCAGTTTTAGAGACTGCAGTTAAGAGAAATCCTAACCAAGAACATGTAAGGTGTGTGAGCAGCTGTTAGTGACAGTTATTAGTTATTGCATCCTAATCTAAACAAAGCCACCTGCCAGAACGCAGGGACTCTGAATCCTGCAGAATGAGTGGCTGAGATTTTTCCAAGAATTTGGGATTAGGCATAAAACATAGTTATTTCTTTCCTCATTTTAATGTGTATATGAACACTATTATTTTTGTAGCCCTTTGCCAAAATACAAGTGTTTTATTGATTGAAAAAATCAGATTTTGTATTAGTTTTCTTATGCAGAAAAGGCCTCGTGTTTCTCGAAAACTGCAGCCTCAGCTACTACCTCTGTGGTCTGATGATACTGCTGGCTGTGAATTTGTAACAACAGGAATCAGTGTAGGATCATATTTCAGACTGCACTTGTCAGACCTGCCAGACTTTGAAGTTTCAGTAAAAATTAAAAGAAGATGCTTATCTGTTTAAGTATGGTGCTTTGGAATGGGAGAAGCCTGAACACAGTTTGTAAATCATCTCCTTTTATTTTTGTTTCAAAACCATCAGGCAATATAGTCAACAAATGATAATTTGGAAAGGCGTTAAATTGCTGCAGTTTTCCCTTGCAAGACTTCCAAGAACCTGTGAAACAAGAAAAAAAAATGTTTAGCTGACTTTTACATATGTATTCTGTCTCTTTTATAGATCAATATATTTATCTGAAATAAGCTCAGTGTAATTTGCATCTGCTCCAGAGAAAACAGAAGAGATGTGAAAAATTTCACATAGGAACTCCAATGCTAATTTTTCAGCTGATCTTGCTGAACTGTAAAGAAAAAAAGTCAAAATACATTTGACTACTTTTGTTAGTGAAAAAACTGCCATTCAGAAGGACTCAGCTGCACATTAGTAAGATGTGCTAAGTAGCTCTGATTAGTATTTGCGTATTTTCAGATGAGCACTGGATATTCTCAGGGATATCTTGAAATCCCAGAACTGACATAAGTGATGATAATCATATTCTTTTTTTATCCATCATCCATTTCTACTTTTGCCTAGTGTTTTTCTATCCATACAAGAAACAATATACAAACCATGCAACTTACACAACAAATCCACGCACTGTAAGTAATATTCAGATAAAGTAGAATGCACATGAACCTGTAACTCGAAAGTTATTTACATGGTGTATAGAATGTCTTTTTTCAAAGAAATAGGTCCTTGTGTGTGAATGCCTTAAAACAAACAAAAAAATCCCTGCAATCTTAAGATTTGTCAGAGCTGTATCTGCAAATGCCAAGTCAGTTACACAATATGTCTGGCTGCTTCAACAGAACACTCAGTGCTATATCAAAAAGGGGTTTTTTTGAGACTGTTCGATCAGAGTCTCAAAGAATTAAGTGTATGATAGGTGGGCATCACTGCTAGCATAGCAGACATCACTCTAATAGCATAGGCAAGATTCTGATCTTGGTATGACCAAACCAGAAAACAGAATAGGTGGGAAATGAAAATGTATCTTAGTGTGCTACTGGGACAATTTATTCTGGCAAGGTAGATTTGGCAGAGCAGCATGCAGGTCTGGTAACACTGATGACACTGCTTCCTCTTTTTGTTTCTGTCAAATATGGTCGATGATAACAATGTAAACTTGTACCCTTACCCATCTGTTGGTCTTTACATAACACCTTCTGTTTTAGCTTTTTTCTTCCTGTTCAGTAGAAAGTGTGAGTCCTAATTTACTTGTTTACAAAACTTACGCTCAGATCTTGGCTTGGGTTGTCTGTTGACAAGAAATCCAAACTAAGAGAAACAGAGATGAATGTTCTGTGAAAAAAGAATTTGTGCACCTGGATGAACTGCAGAGCCACAGGAAGTACTCTTGAATAAACAATCCCTGTTACTGTTTCCTGTAAATTATTTGTAGCTGTTGGCATCAGATATTCTGTACTGTTAATGAATGTTCAGATTACCATGTTCTGCAGTACTTCTTGACATGATCCTTTATGATTCTGACATGAGATATTATCCTTCTGAGAAGTGAAAAGTTTAGAAGAAACTGGGTGCAAGCCATCTTGGAGATAAGCCAGCCAAGACAAATCAAAATATGACCTAATTTTCCCTCTACTTAAAGAAACCTCTCTGAAACAGGAAAAGAAATCACTGTCCCAATGTCTATATTTTACCTTCCAGATTCTTCTGAAAGTTTTGTCATACTGTGCAAAGGTAGCAGATAAAGCAGAGACCTGGATCTAACCCTTGCATTGTGAAAATTTTAATCCACTTCTTGGCATATCTCCTGGGGCTTTAAAGACTACGACAATACTGATAGTGGACTACGATGAGTCAAAAACATGAACACATGAATCAAAACAGGTCTAAACTAGCAGGAATGCCTGAATGTAGAGCTGAAACTTACAGCCTTGCACCCTTCTTTTGTAGACAACAAAATCTTTGAATGAAAAACAAATCCCTTAAAGGTAGCAGTTGTTTCAGCCAGACAGAATTAGATTATGACAGAAGTGAAAACTTCTTGTGCATGGTTCTGTGCTGCTTTGCAGGGATTCCAAAATCATTTGTGTTGGATATGTGGAGCTTAGTTACCAAGCAATTTGGTGCTTGGAGGATAACTTTAGAGATTAAACTGATAACTGGTTCCAAAGAGCTATGGCAGATCAAGAGTACCCTGGGAGGTTACTCATCTTCTTGGAAGCTGTGGCTACCTAGCCTTTATTTTACACTGCAGTGCTGCTTTGGTAATGATCACAGATAAAGTCCAGGTAAATTCAAGCTTATTCATTACATTTAACCCTTTATTAATTTTTATGTTTGAGCAGAGCTCCTAAAAATGTTATTAATAAGAATAAATATTGCTTCACAAAAAACCAAAGTGTTCTGAACTGCCAAACTGTGCAGCAGACCTAAATATACCTAAGGCAAAAGTGTTAAAGGGATTATATGTTTAAATTGAGATTACATTCTTAGGTAACATGTCTGTCTCCTACATTATGCTTGGAAGTGCCTCAAGCATTTCACTGATTTTTCCTTATTTATTATTTAACCATGCTCTGTACTTCTTAATAGTTATACAATACTTTATAAGAATAGGACAGTAGGCCTTTCAAGGCATTTATGAAGTATTTTTGTGTTACAGAGAGACGTACATATTCACCTGAGACACACAGCAGACAGATCTAGCAATTTAGACAAAGGCAACAGTCTTATAGTCTTTTAAAACATGTTGTATTCCATGTATTTCTTAAACTGAACAGGTTACAAATAGTGCCCTGACACCACAGAAATGGTAGAAAGGAATGACCTTGTAGGGACATCTAAAAAGCCCTCAGTATTAATGTGCAAAAGACCAACCTTCCAATTCTAGTGAACATGAAAGGATTTTAAGAACACAAGCTTACCAGGGAAGTTTGATATATGCTGAGCCTCTATGATTAAATACTACATATTGCCTCTAAATTCCTTCCCATTCCTCTGGCTGGTCTTGCAGCCAGAGGAAAACAGGCTGCTGAAAGGTGTATATCTGAAGCAGCAGCCTATCAGTGGAATATAACAACATGAGGCTGAGGGAAGGAAGCTGAGTGAAACTCTACTTACAAGCAGCAGCAAGAGATTATAAATAACTCACAGGAGAGTACAGTTTCTGAAGATGTGAAGTTTGCTGAGGCACTCAAGAGATAAGGTTGAACTTGAAAACAGAAAAGTGTGACATCCTCCTTGGATACACTTCTGGGGAAATCAGCATGAATTAAACAGTTCGTGACTGATGGCTCCTTGCTTGACATCCTCAGTCTCATTTTCCAAAAATACTGATGCCTCTGGCTTTGATACCTTGCAGGTGCCTGGATTCATGGAAAACCATACTGCTGGTATTCAGTCCATAACTTACCAATTTTTCCTCATTTTGTCTTTAAATGATGCCCATTCCAGTTTAAGAAAGAAGGCTGGAGTTTTGTCAGTGAAGAGGTGACCAGAAATGAAGGTGCAATTCTCAGCTTCACTACAACTTTTCAATCCTTAATAATAGGTTTCCTGGCGGTTACATAAGCTGGCATTTACCTTGAATTCCCTTTGTCTTTTATTGCTATTGGGACTTTCAGCCATTTGAAGAAGGTAATGTTGGTTGGACATTTGGGCTGATGGGACCCCAGGATGGCTGTAGTATCAAGAATGCCAATTTATGAACTCCAACTTTACTTTCCTCACTCCAAAGAGTGAGGAAAGCACCACTTTATGGTACTTCATCTTTCAGCCGAAGTGAGTATGTTTTACCCATGTTGGTCCATGTTTACCGTTGCTTAGAATTTATCTGTATGTTCATTGTTTGTTGAAATGATGGTAGAAATCATGATGACCTCAACAGAGTTTTGGCCACAAAGATACAGTGTAGAAGAATTTAGGGATATATTCAAAACATGCAAAATGAAGGTACAGATGGAAGCTAGAGGTAAACTTTTCATCCACAAGACTCAGCTAGTTTATGGTAAAATTGATTAGATATTTCAGATTAGGAAGCAAGGACTTCTGATCCCAAATCACCTGTTTGTTACCTTTGTAGGCTAAGAGACATTAACCTGAACTTCTCTGAGTACCTAAAGCTTTTCAGCTTTAAAAAAAAAGCAAGATTTTATCTGAATAATTACATTAGCTACATCTGCTTCACTAACTAGTATGTATTCATGGGAAACTTTAATATTTTAGAATAATAATTACAAACTATTATTCTAAAATATTATAATAGTATAGCTCATTTTATTGCAAGGCTTCTCAGAGAGTGTATGTAAATTCCTCATGGGACTGTGAAAACACAAATACAAGCTAGTCTAAATCTCTTAAATGTATCTGGTATATGTTACCCATAAAAAAACCCTCTGATTCTACTAGGCTGTTTGATTTAACCACAACAGAAATAAATAAGTTATCCTGATACTAGCTGAAACATTATCTCACTGAACATGTTTTCTTCACAGCTGGGAGCCTGCTGGCCACTTGTATTTCTGATTGGATTGCACACACTGTTAGTAGTCATGTAGTATCACTAGAATACCACATAGTTATTTACATAAATACGTTTAAAATTCTAGTTTAAATATATATATTCTCTTTTCAGTGGAACTGAACTGCAAGCAAAGACAGCTAGCACCATATAACTAGAGAGGCCTCCATGAACTACTGCAAAGCACTTCTTGATTTACAGACAGGGTTTGTAAAGCCAAATGAATTCTGCACAATGTTTATATAAAAGCATTACTCTCCATAACTTCCTCTAACTAGGCTGTCCTTTCATTTATATCTTTTTCCATCAACTCATTTAGACTGATTCATTGCACCTAAAAATAGTTTAGATTTACTTTATCTTTTTATACTCAGAATAACACCACAAAATGGATCATGCCTACATGCAGTTATCTGAGAAAACCTACTCTATTATTTCAGTTCATTTCTTTTGGAGTCTGAAAATCACTGAACCACATACTAAGTTGGTATAAATTTACATAACCAAAAAAGTCAAGAAATGTATGCACAATAATCTGAGCCCAATTTAAGAAGTGTAACAAAGATTACTCTCTAGGCCATAGAGAATATCTCACCTTTAGATACCCTTTTAGAAACAGAGCGTGACTGCAGTGCTGTTAATGGAATCATCCCAGATCTACACTGGTGTTACTTCAAATAAATCCAAGCTTCTTGAATTTTTTTTTTTTTTTGCATATACTGGAGCAATTTTTCCATGCAGCAGGAGATAGATTTACACCACTGGAGCCAAAGGAGGAACTTGCCCTGTCTGGGACAAATGACAAATCGAAAACAAACCCAAATGTAGTTCATTATTCTGTGCCTTACAATGTGGTCTTTTTAGAGAAAAAAAAAACAACAAAACAAAATCAAACAACAAAACAAAATCAAAACATAAAGGGGATTAGAGTAACTTCAGAAGAAAAAGTGGGACTACACCTGCACACCAGAGAGTTGGTATGAACTTCAACAGTAAGGATTGTACACATTTGTGTGGCTTAGAAGCCACATTGTGTCGCTTAAAAGGCTTGTATACATTTTCAGCCTACACAAAACTCAAAAATATTCTGAAACACTTAACACTTCGGAGAACAGCACAGATATAATTTACCTGCTATTTATCTACTTTAGAAAACAGGTTTCTGCCTCCAGCTATAAATCATTAAGGCCTCTAACATTCAAACAGTGCATCACAAATTGGCTTTCTGGTTTATAAAAATCATCCCAATATGCCTCAGCACTGTTTTCTTTCAAGAAAGCCTACAGAGAGCCAGCTGTCTGAGCTGGTTGTGTTGCTATGTAAGCTTTGTGCATAAGTGTCTCTCTGGGAGTTTTGTTTTGGTGCTATCATTTAATATTGATGACAATCACCATTAACCTGCCAGCTGAGCTGTCTCAGCATCCTTCTTCCAGACAAAGTCAAAAGTTTATTCCTAGCCCACACAGCTCCTGGAAGCCTACATTTCCACATTACAGGCTATTTTGGCTTGCAATCCTTATGTTTAAACTAAAAGGATGAATAAAAAACTCCCCAAAACAGAAGAACTTCCAGGGAAAATATAAAGCAGAAACATGAGTGTGTTCAGTACTCCTAGTTAGTGACAACATGCTTAAACAATTAATCTGATCATTCCAGCCCGTACACCCAGGCTTTGGGAAAGCTGACAATTCAAATGTGTCCATTAATAATAAAATGTGCTGGAGCAAAAAGGGGAGGCAGAAAATCCTCACTTTTAAGCTTCATGGAGTAAACTGCCACCTTAAAATTACTCATAGCCCACTGCATATCTGTCAAAATAATATATAAATATTGGGAGAAGTAAATAATTTCAGTGTCACTTAGAAGAAATATATTCATGCTAAAAGCAAATTCTGTAATTACATTATTATTATTTTAATGTGCATTTTTTTTCATCAAGACTGTCAGAATAATAAAATGATGATTAACACTCCAGACAATTCAATTATACAACATGTGAAGAAGCCCAAAGGATGCTAAGTTTTAGCTTCTCCAGTCAGACAGAGCAAAACATACAGTAAGCCCCCATCCTGCTGATGTGGAGCAAACCGAAAAGCTGTTGGAGAATCAAGAAAATGAAAGAGTGACATGAGGAGGGGGGAAAGAATCAGTGAAAAAAAAAATTAAAAAAAGTAAGGACAGAGAAGGACACCCACAATTAAGACAGAGAGAGGTAGTAGAATTTTTGATGTTGACAGCCACAGCAGAGTAAGAAAAGACCAGAGCCACCCTAACTGCACGGTTGGTTCCTGCCTCATTATTTCAGACCAATGAAGTGGGAAAGAAGAAACACATGTTTTAGACTGAACTGCTGGGAATTAAGTATTATTTTATACTGTTGTCGTAGGGTTAAAAACGAAAGTAAAAACAGTCTCTGTTGCTGCTGCGTGGGCCGCTGGCCGGGCGAGGGGGGGGAACGACCCTTTTCCCCCCTCGCCTGCTCGGACTGGGGGGCCGCCCGGCGCCCAACGCCGGTTCCTCCACGCCCTTCAGCCCC
>VYZS01020593.1:0-10381 GCA_013400695.1 Neodrepanis coruscans | reverse complement strand
CACGGGGCGGGCCCCTGGGCTGCCGACCAATCACAGGAGAGGCCGGCCCCCTTAGACCCATCTGCGCAGGCGCAGGATTGGGTCCTTCTTATAAAAACGGAGGAAGGCCAGCCATCTTTCTCTTTTTGGCCTTGGAGCTCAGAGGAGCAACACCGCTCTTTGCCGCTGCGTCGGAGCCGGCGTCCACGTGGAAGACGGGTCAGAGGTTCCACCGCAGTGACTTGGTGTGGTGAATTTCTGGAAGGGGGAGCCGTTCTTTTGATCGCATTTTTTGTGATCAGGTTTTTTTTCTTTCCTTCCTTTTTTTCTTTTCTCTTTATGGTGGGGTGGACTTCCTTTTTCTCGGAATTGCATTCTTCCTCGTGAATTTCTGGGAGGCGGATTTTCTTCCTCGGGGAGGAGGGTTGTTTCTTCCCTTTCGTTTTTTTCCCGTTGTGGTTTTTTTTTCTTTCCCCCAGGGGCATGGGGTTGGGCCATTATCGGCGGCTACTGCCCGGGGCCCAAAGACCACAATTTTTTTTTCATCAGCACTAAATCTCTCCCTGGGCTATTGGGAAGGGGAGGGAGGGGGGCGCGCTTGGTTTCTAATTTCTCTTGAATGTTTTTCCTTCAGTCAAAGCCGGGCGGAAGCTTGCGCTGCTAGGGGGGTCCTCAGACCGGCCACGTGCTTCTTCTAATTACCCCGGCATCTCTCCGGGGGGCCCAGAGAGAGACAAGCACTATTTCCAGAGCGTCCTCATCCCAAAACAGGCCCTGGGAAATTTAATTTGTTTGTTTGTTTGCACTTTATTTGTCAGGTTTTGTGTGTGCGCGAAATAAACTGTGATATTTGTGTGTTTTCTTCATTTTTTGGGTGTGTTTGTGGCTTCTCTAGGAATCTCTTGTCCAAAATCGCTAAATTTGTGGTGAAACCACGACAACCGTACATAGTGACTAGAAGAAATATAGATTGAATTATGCTTCTCCTTTTAAATTCCTGTGATGGTTTTTATTCTACAGCAGTTCAATGGATGGAAAGAGGGAAAGGCTTACTTGTTGCCTGAAGAAATAAAAATGTTTTTCCTTATTGGACATTACACCCTGCAACAGAGCATCAGGGATGGATTTGTCAAAAAACAGCAGTTGAGGGAATTAAGAGCTCACTCTTAAGTCAAGACTACATCTCATCATCTTTGCTAAGGAGACACACATTTTCCAGAGAAAAATGTGTACTTCTAGAATTACCTTTCAAAAATAAAGATTTTTATAAAAGCTTCTATGTAAAACTTCAGATAACAGACATCTGAAACTTGCCAGTGCATAAACAACTTTATGAATGTTTCTTCCCCACTGACAAAGAATTCAGGAGATTTGAGGAATGTGAAATACAAATATCTAACATATCAACAGCTGTCTACACATGAAATGAAATTACCAAACCTGGAACAGTAAAGAAGAGTACAGCAAGAGCCTCTTAGTTCATATCTAATGGGCATCCTAAATGGGGATGCAATATTGTGAGTTAAGTAACAGTTCACCTGCCCTTCCTGGGTGGAACCAGCTCAGTCCTGATGAGGAGAGTCACAGCAGCTTCCACCAGACTCTTCTCAAGCTATAAAGCAGCACTGCTCAGTTTTGGTTTAGCCTCCTACTGCCTGCTGTAAAATCAACTCTACTGTATTTAGACTGGTTTAAGCCTCTGACAGCAAAGTCCATGAGGACTCAAAGCCTGTTATGAAACCCTAATAGAAAGACCCAATTTTCTAGCATGTCTTTTCATACTGCACATGTCCTTTCATAAGCATGGTTCTGTGAGCTGTCTAATAATGATACAGTTTTCCTGCACTTCTGAGGGAAGGAAAGAGCTATTGTTCTAAGTATGACCATTATGAGGCATATAAACATTACCATGTTTATGCAGAAAATAATTATTTTATATTTTTAGTAAAAGCTGTTTATCAATACTGTTAAGTGCCTTAACACCATTAAAATTATAATCAAAGGATGAGAAAAAAGCAGAAAAAATATAAAAGCATGTCCTACTGCATACCAAATAGCAAGTCAAAAAAAGGCTTTTTTCCTCAGACTAATTTCTGGAGGTCACTTTTTGAAAGATTTTCTCTTCTTCAAATCTAGCCATAACTATGGCTTTGTGACAATGTGGCATAACTGTTAACTTTCAAAAACCAGTGTGTTTGCATTATACTGTTTCTGATCCCCCTATAACCACAAGCTACACTTAATATTGTTTATTTTCTCTAATTTGTGAGCTCATGTTTTACCCTCAAGTACATTTCATGTAAGTCTTGCTCTTCCCAATGTTGATTCAAAACAGCTGAAGGAAGTAGAAACAGGACAGCAAAGTATGCAGTAATAGGCAACAGGCTTGCAGAGAAATTTTAAAGAAAATTACAGTTCAGAGAGTAGTTGTCTCTGTATAAGTAGAAATCACCTACAGGCAATTTGCCTTGTTTTTAGGAGCCTATTAACTTTTATATGTATGAAGCTCCTAAGCTGGTCCTTTGCAAACAACCATAGCAAATGCTCCTTCAGGTGTTTGTGAAGCACAGATATTTTTCTTAAGAAGGCTTCTTTAGAAGTAATGAAATAAAGAAGAAACGAAGACATTTAGTTCTTGTAAATATACCATCAAGGCAGCTAAAAGATTAATCAAAGTTTGCTTCTCATTTCAGTCCACATTTTCCAGGAACTCCCCACAATGAAACTTTGTTAAATTTAATAGTAAATTTAATTTAGAAAGAGTGCTGTTTTCACTTTATTTTTTTCCCCCAAATGTTTTCCTAGATGGATGCCTTTGTAACAGTTGTTTTTTTGGTTTGTTTGCTTTGTTTCTATGCAACCTGAAATCATAAACCAATTTTCAACCAGTGTAGATCACAGAAACACAGAGCTCCAGCTGAGCTATGCTGATTTTCACTATTTTTGAAACCAGCCCTACTCCTTTCCCTGAACCACAATAATCTCCAACATTCCTACACTATCAGTTTTAATTTCTTCTATGTTTCTAGATTAAGCACCAAAAAAGAACCTCTCTTATTTTGAACAACATTACAGATCCATTTTTCTTCCATCATTCTAGAATTAAACAGGTGCTTGCTTTTGGCTAAAACACCCTGCAACTTCAGAACTATATATTACACCGTAAATCTGTGTAAATTATTATCCCTTTCCCTTCATGTCTCCTTTTGAAGAATTTTAAGACATCCACACTACTGGGAGTTTTGACAAATATTGTTGCAAGATACAGTATAGGATAACTAATGATAAACTCTGAAGCAAATGTTATATCTAGCTAAAAGCTATAGAAATAAACTATGTCTTGATAATGTTCATTCTTGATTTTGCTGGGGGAAAAAAACCAAACATCCCCTCAAAAATTCAAAGTAAACCTTGTTTTCTAATTGCATGCTTATTTACATAATTAAATAACTCTCCACGGGTTTCACTGCTAGACTAAGATAACATGAAATCTGGCTCTTGCACTAAATAACCACTTCTGAGTATTGTATTTATACACAATCAGGATTAGCAAAGATCTTTCTCAATACTAACCTGGAAAAGCTAAAATCCAGAAGGAGTAAGGGCCTTTAAATATTCAGTATAGCAAAATGCAGATTTGTCTGCTCTAGACCTTAAGGAAATGGTAATGAACACCTCCTCTGTGTAAGGCTCAGTTTAGCTGGTTAAACACTTCTGATATTCTTTAATTTTCACTGTCTGAGATAAGAGACCAAAACTTCTTGAACGACCAAATGCCATTTAGGTCCTTTAAAAAGAAGTGAAGCTCAAAAGAACTGACAACAGCATGTTTCAAAATATGGTAATAGATTGGTTTATAAACCCACCCTTTACAAAGAAATGGGAGGCACACTTTCCCTGCCTGTTTTCCTATATGGTTTCAAAGAGAACCAACAAGAAACAGAGTGTAATGAAACCAGTTTGTAGTCTTAGAGATGAAAATGGTTTTGAATATAACTGTGACAGAGAAAATACAGACAAATAGGTATTTGCCTTCCAAGTATCAGCCACAAAACAGGCAAAAAAAAATTCTGAGCCATGTGGATGCAAACACAAAAGTGTGTGCTATATATAGTTTTAGCAAAATGGTGTGGCCCACTCAGAAATGTTACATATGCAGGCAAGAAAAAACCCCAAATCAGTGAAGCACTTTGTGAATGCCCACAAAGATATTAAAAAGGGAATGAGAGTTCTCTGAGTGCAGCCTGGTTGAAAAGAGAGGCTTGGGCTGCAGCCAAAGGAGCTGTTTCCTATTGTCTTTTTTCCTGCTACATTCAGGAAAACAGGCCCTCAGTTTAATCCTACTGTGATTACAAAGAATGTACACAAAGATATATCACTTCATATAAACATTCTTGACACAAATAAACTAGAGGAGCTCAAATATTGCCCAACCACTAAAGTAAAAAGTTATGTAACTTCTTTCACATATACTGAGAAAAAAAACATACAGGAAAAAAATTTCAGCAAAACTCTGAAACATATCAGACTTTTAGCATTCAGAATTGTAACCTAAGGTGTTTTTTAACTTAAAGAATTAACCATATAATATGACTATAAGGAAACATACTATTTCACAATATGCAGATGAAACTTTCTAAAAACAGTGTGGAGAATTGAAGAATGGAAAAAATTATCTAGTTATCACGTTACCTTGAAACTTAAAGATCTCTATTACATTCCTTTCTAGCCCCAAATTTCTGTATTAGCCAAGCTAAATCACTGAAACACAAAATTCTCAACACTCACCTTCATAGGTCCTTCTGAAATCACTGTCCGAGGCGTCACTCTGTTCTCCCCTGTATCTCACATCACTGAAAGCTATGTGCTGTGAAGCAGTAGGAAACTCTTTGATTCTACACAAGCCAGAGACCTTGAAGTTCTTAACCTCAAAAGGATTTTTTAAAATATTTTCCTGCATTCATTCATTTTTGGTGCATCAAACAAACAAGAGCTGATAACATGCATACAGAAAGTTTTCCATTGCTTCAGCAATGCAGCAGCTGAGCAAAAACAAAGACCTGGTCCTGCTGTGCCCTCAACTCACACAGGTAACCAAAATTCTCTCCTAATGCCTACTTTTCCAGAACAGGATTTCATGGGAAGTTCTGAATGTATGTCTTTCTCAACTCTCTTTCAGAACAGAGAATTAAACAGCAGGTGCAGACTCTTCCAGGAAAGGGAAGTCTAGTTCTTGTTTATCTGAAGTTACTCCTAACTTCAACTGACCCGAGCCAGAAAACAAATTTTACATGGTGCATTTACCCTATCCAACCTAACATAATACTTGCTTACATGTTGTAATTATTGAGAAAGGCAGTACTGATTTCAACTTCTTTTCTCAAGTAATATTCAGTTATTGGCAGCAGGTTTAGTACAGTGGTACAGAGCACAGCTGAGAAAAAATGCCCTTGTAAAGGAAGAAAACTGCATTTCTTATGTGTTTATCTTGCTTATACCGCATAGTCTCCCATGTTTAGAGTTGGACTGGTGTGTCATATCATTGCAGACTGTTGGGCAGCAGTGAACAGCTGGCTTTCCATACTGACCCATTTATCTTTCAAGACGCAGGTTGTTCACTCTGAAAGGCCCGTCCTTGTCCAGGAAAGTGGAACAAGAGAGACATCCAGCGGCTGCACCATTTAAGTGTATTTTTAAACATAGCTAGAGACAAATTCAACTACCTTCTTAACTAGCCCATGACCTTGTATGTACAAAAACCCATTTATTAGCCAACTACCAGAACCAGAGAAAAAAATATTCCAGTGGCTGAAGCACTACTGTCATCTCTGCCACGTGTTTTTCCTGCAACCTACAGACTTCCTCACGGCATACTCCAAGTTCCATGCGTAGTTCTCCCTTTTTATCTGAGGTTTAAATTCATTATTTTGTTTCTGAACTCCACATGTAAACTGGGATAGGTCTATTAACTTTCATTAAGATCTAATGGTCTGAGTCAACCCAGAATCTCATTCCAATCCTTTGCTACTCAGACGTACTTTTAATATCTACTATCTTCTGTTCAAGTATTTTCTTTAACCTTAACTCTATTTGTACTACTTATTTTTATCTGCATAGTAAATAGAGGTCCCAGTCAATGCTGATATAAAATTCCAGAAAATTACTTGTAAATCCTAGTATAAGTGTTTGATCTTCATGTAAGAGCAGAAAGAAAGAGATTGTTAAGTTTTCTATATTTAGTGAAGAACTGAAGGCAGTCAATTGCTGACTTCACTTGCAACAATGCAAGATGAGGTGTTAGGAATACAGTTAAGGGATGTATTTCCCAGCTTTTAAAGATAAAACTGTATGCAATCAATAGGGTAAAATTAGTTAATGTGATGAACTAAAATTAACAGGATATGTTACTTATGAAAAAACTGACATATCCAGTATGAGAAGGAATTTGCTTCCCTTTTTAAAACATATGTGTATGGAAAATTCATCACACATAAGCCAAACAACATAACAAGCTGCAACAGAGTAATTCCTAGTTAAAAAAAAACCAAAAACAACAACACAGAAACCCCAGAAGTATTGTGCTGTGCATTCTGCTGAAACATTTCACTCTACTGTGTACTTTCTTGCAAGGGTTTTTAACTGTGCTGCAAGAAATACTTGCCCTCTTCCCTCTTCTCCCCACTCCGAAAAAAAAGTAATGAATGTAGATATGCAGTAAACCTATTTTTCAATTTGAAATCTCTTTTAAAAGAGGATATACCTTGGCCTTGTTGCAAGGCCAAGTTGTTCATGTTGTCTCACCTTAGGGATGTATCTGAGTACTCATATGGCACATTCCAGTCAGCAAATCCCCATCCCCCAGGCAACTTGAAATACCTAAGTAAGGATCTTATGCTCTCCCTGCAGACCATGTACATGAGGGCTGTTTGGTTTCAATTATCATGTCCTGTGTTCATAAGTGATCAAACAATAATAGGTGTTGGCGAACATTATTCTCAATTTATGCAAGTGCAGTTCAATGTGTGATGAACAGCTTCATCTCAAGCCTCAGCAGCAGCAGCAAGTCAGTTGTCAGCAAACCTCACTCCCTGACCAGTCTGGGAAGGAATAACTCCAGGGCCTTGAGTGGTGGTGGATCACTGCGGAGTCTCCAAAGATATGGGACTAATGTGTATGTCTCCAACACTGATAGCTGGATGGCTGTGGAGCCAACCAAGCACTGTTGGTAATACCAGACAAGAATTGTTGGTAATAACCAAGGACTAATTGGCATTAAGATGCCACGAGAAAGAACAAGATGGGGCTAGAGAAGGCAGACCATGCAGAGGTAGGGCAGCACTTTTCTGGGACAAACATCTTTGTTGTAGTTCCTGGAGATAAGCACAACAGAACACAGCACAAGCAAATGAGGAATGAAGCCAAGAAGTAGTCACAGACTGTAGTGGGGGATTAAGACCACTAAAGATACCTGAAGCCCTCTAACCCATTTCCAGGAAGGCTGTGAAGAACAGACTGCGCATGATAATTAATTTGTATAGAAAGTGAGATACATGTCTTCAGGATGGAGAAACCTGTCCTTAGAAAGGCACCCCACCCCTTCCACCAAGCCTGGGAGGCACTTCCTAGGACCCTGTGCATCCCATCATCTCGACTGATGCAGCTGGATCAATGCTGGAACCAGGACTGGTGATCCCTCTTTATCTCTCTTTTTCTCTTTAATTCATTGCTTCCTTTCTCTCTTCCTTTCACCCTACTCCATTATCCAAACNAGCTGCAACAGAGTAATTCCTAGTTAAAAAAAAACCAAAAACAACAACACAGAAACCCCAGAAGTATTGTGCTGTGCATTCTGCTGAAACATTTCACTCTACTGTGTACTTTCTTGCAAGGGTTTTTAACTGTGCTGCAAGAAATACTTGCCCTCTTCCCTCTTCTCCCCACTCCGAAAAAAAAGTAATGAATGTAGATATGCAGTAAACCTATTTTTCAATTTGAAATCTCTTTTAAAAGAGGATATACCTTGGCCTTGTTGCAAGGCCAAGTTGTTCATGTTGTCTCACCTTAGGGATGTATCTGAGTACTCATATGGCACATTCCAGTCAGCAAATCCCCATCCCCCAGGCAACTTGAAATACCTAAGTAAGGATCTTATGCTCTCCCTGCAGACCATGTACATGAGGGCTGTTTGGTTTCAATTATCATGTCCTGTGTTCATAAGTGATCAAACAATAATAGGTGTTGGCGAACATTATTCTCAATTTATGCAAGTGCAGTTCAATGTGTGATGAACAGCTTCATCTCAAGCCTCAGCAGCAGCAGCAAGTCAGTTGTCAGCAAACCTCACTCCCTGACCAGTCTGGGAAGGAATAACTCCAGGGCCTTGAGTGGTGGTGGATCACTGCGGAGTCTCCAAAGATATGGGACTAATGTGTATGTCTCCNATATGCTTATACAGTAGGTCAGAGACTAACATACCCATTTCCAAGCCAAGTAACAAAACTTTCTGATTCTTTGTGGACCCTCTGACATTTGTCATTCCCTTTGACCACGAGCATCTACGAATCTTAGGTACTCCTTCCCCTTAAGGGGGGGAACCATACATGCATTAAAGTTCAAGCAACACTTCAGTGTCTTAAGCTCTGGTATGTCAGTGAGTTATTACATACAAAGCAAGTCACCCACGCAAACGGGTATTTAGGTCAGGGCACAGGCATAGAATAATGTGCTTTATCTGACCATTCATAGAACTTGCATTCCTGCTATTTCCTCCACAGCAAATCCTTTGTGGATGCCTTTAGAGCAATATTTTGTACCACACTGAGCTACAGCCCATCTAGCATACATCTGCCACATCTCAAATTAGCTTTAATCAGTGTTAAATTCACTATCCAGTTGTTACACTCAAATGACCTAAGTTGAGGAATTGTCCACCTGCCGAGTCCTGAAGAATGGCCTCTGAAAACAGTGAAAAAATCAGAGACACCTCTTCATTTGTCTGGACTCATGAAAATCATGAAGTCTTATCTAATTGTTGTACTCTGGAGATCTAAATTCCCTCTTATTACTGCTCCATTGTGGGGAAAAGTGACATTGGCTGGAGATGATACTCATTTCTTATGAACTTCTTTATATCTATCCTTATTCCTTTAAAGGAATGCAGAAAACAATCACATAAATTTTCTTCTATTAGAAGATTTATTAATTAACAACAGGATAACTGGTGGAATTTTCACCTGTACATCATTACAGTTAGATGGATACCACACAATAATGAAATTATTATTACTTTCTAGTTATTACAAAAGATTTTTTTATTTAAAGTTTAAATTAACAATTGATTAAGACTAATTAATCAAATACTTAATAATTTAGGTCTAAACATATTAAAATACATATTTTTATATGCCTATATGAAAAGTAAAATAAATATCTTTCTTTAGACCGCATCTACTTTGGAGTGAGTCTGTGCTAAGAATTCATTGAAAAACNTCCTATGCTAATGGATAATGTATTATTGTTTTTTACACCACATATTCTTTGCACTGAGGAGAACCATCAGACACTGCTATTGTCACTCCATTCTCCACACATAAAATGGTGGGGAAAAATACATCTAAAGCTTCATCAACACTTTAGAGTTGAAATGGGCTTCTTGTGGCTGAAGTGCAGGACTCAGCACTTGGTCTTGCNACAAGAATTGTTGGTAATAACCAAGGACTAATTGGCATTAAGATGCCACGAGAAAGAACAAGATGGGGCTAGAGAAGGCAGACCATGCAGAGGTAGGGCAGCACTTTTCTGGGACAAACATCTTTGTTGTAGTTCCTGGAGATAAGCACAACAGAACACAGCACAAGCAAATGAGGAATGAAGCCAAGAAGTAGTCACAGACTGTAGTGGGGGATTAAGACCACTAAAGATACCTGAAGCCCTCTAACCCATTTCCAGGAAGGCTGTGAAGAACAGACTGCGCATGATAATTAATTTGTATAGAAAGTGAGATACATGTCTTCAGGATGGAGAAACCTGTCCTTAGAAAGGCACCCCACCCCTTCCACCAAGCCTGGGAGGCACTTCCTAGGACCCTGTGCATCCCATCATCTCGACTGATNTGAGCTCTTCCACAAGCTCCCTCATTACTCTAGGATAGTTCCTATCTGGTCCTATAGACTTGTGGGGTCCAAGTGGATCAGCAGGTCACTAACTCCTTCGTCCTAAATTGCAGGGGGACTATTCAGCACCCCATCCCTGCTTACCAGCTCAGGAGGCCAACTTTCCTGAGGACAACCTGTCTTTTTGTTGAAAACTGAGGCAAAGAAGGTGTTAAGTACCTCAGCCTTTTCCTCATCTTTGGTAATTATGTTCCACCACATGTCCAGTAAAGAATGGAGGTTTCCCTTGT
>VYZS01020589.1:0-13205 GCA_013400695.1 Neodrepanis coruscans | reverse complement strand
TTTTGTTTCAGGAATTATTATAGACCTTGACTGCTGTTACTTTCATATGCAGATCTGACTCTTCTAAAATAGTGGTGTCATATGGTCAAGCGAAACTTATCAAAGAAAGTTTTTACCTTTTTAATAAGCTTGAACATATGAGTATACATCATAAGATAATACATAATATTTATTTCCTTATAATTTTCATTTGGTCTTAATGATTGTGAGGCCAAACCCAGGAATAAATCTGCAGCGATTTTCTTACATTCAGTGTTTTGACAAGGACAGGTTCTCAATGGTAGTCAAGATCAAAATCTGTAATAAAAAATGTCTAGGTATTTTTAAGATTTTTGAAAGGCATATCTCAGAGTTGCATAACAGGTAAACAGTTAATGAAAATACATTTTGAAAATAAATTTAATGCATTTTTAGACTGACAACTCAGTAATATGAATCAATCAAGTTGAATGACAACATAAATGCAGTGCCAAGAGTTCTATAATTAAGGTGATCTTTCGTAGTAGTCTTGGAATTCAAGTCAAATCTGACAGCTTCTCTGTGGAGGAAACAGTGATGGAGATACATCTGACCAGATTTTAATAGTGGAGGGATACAGTACTCTATTTTCTTAATGACTGATTTTTTTTTTTTTTTACCAAAATGAAGAAACCGTATAAACAGTCAGTGAAAGTAAGGTGAATATAAAGCAAAAATCAGTGCAGATTGTTTCCTAATGATTAGTTCAGACTGATAGTGTAACATATCTCCAAAAGCTATATTATCAATAGTCATACAAAGAGAATTTCCAGAAAAATTAGCAGCTCTAAAAGAGGCAATTAAACCAATAAAAATCTCATAAACCTGAGGTTTTTCACTTGCCTTGCCCCACTAACAAAATTACAATTTCAACACAGTCAGTTGTAATAATGCTTACTGCTTGTATATAGACATTTGAAAATTACTGTTAGAGAAATATGTTGAATGTAAGGCATTAAATATGTGGCAGAAGAATGGACTCTTTCAGGTATTGTAAATGTTATCTTGCCTTCTGTTTGGTTGAACGGTATTATAATATACTTTGTTGACTGACAGCTAAGTTGATTCTTAGTATGATTTGTATTACCATAATTCTTAAAAGTCTATTAGAGGCCAGGATATCTTTGCCAAATGTGAGCCAAGAAGACAATCTCCATCCAAAGAATTTTCAAACTAAGTAGAAGACGAGACAACAGATGGAATGAGACAGATGGTTGGAGGCTAGGAGTGGCAAAATAAAGCCCAGGGATGATATTATGCAGTGTTTTTTAAAATCTATAAATTTAACGATTGTCAGATGCTTTGAACATAGCACGAAAAAAATCCCCAATTTTAATTGGGGTTCTGAGGAATTACAATGAAGATCTGAAGATACCTATAGGGGCTTCTTGACTGGGTGGGGAAATTATAATTTTTAATATCTCTATCTATCTATCTATCTATCTATCTATCTATCTATCTATCTATCTATCTATCTAAATAGATATATACACATATATATATTCATGCATACATAGTTATCTGTCTGGAAATCTTGTAAGCAAAGATAATTTAACTTGTTTTTGTGCATAAGATTTCCTCCTCTAAGGGGAGATAAGAGAAAAGGATAGATGGAAGGTAATTTAGATGAGAACCTGAAAAATATGATTCAGGATGAAGCTAATGTACCAGTAGTAAGGTAACTTTATGTTATCTAATTGTATTGGGTCTGCACGTCCAGGTTTTTGTAGTGGGGAGTGCTACAGGCATGACTTTTGTGAGGAACTACTAGAAACTTTCCCAATGTTTGACAAAGCCAATGCCAGTTGGCTCCAGGATGGATCCACTGGCCAAGTCTGAGCCAATCAGAGAAGGTAGTAGCACCTCTGTGACAACATATTTAAAAAGAAAATAAGTTATTGCACTGATGAGGGAGTGGCCTCAAGGGTTAGGTTAGATGTTAGAGGAAGGTTCTTCACCCAGAAGATGGTTGGATGATGGAACAGGCTTCCCAGGAAAGTGGTCACAGCACAAAGACTGACATAGTTCAAGAAGTGTTTGGACAATACTCTCAGGCACATGCTGTGACTCTTGGGGTGGTCCTGTACAAGGCTAAGGATCAGACTCGATGATCCTTATTGGGTACTTTCTAACCCAGCATATTCTGTGTGGTGTGTGTGATGTGTGATCTGTGATTGCACTGAGAGAACAGAGAAGTGAGAATATGTGAAAGAAATCTGAAGACACGAAGGTCAGTGCAGAAGGAGGCGGAGGAGGTGCTCCAGGCACCGGAGCTGAGGTTCCCCTGCAGCCCCATGGTGGAGCTGCTGTGACCCTGCAGTCCATGGAGGTCAACAGGGGTGTAGAGTTGTACCTGCAGACCAAGGAGAAGACCCACTGGAGAAGGTGGATGCCCAAAACAAGACTGTGACCCCATGGGAAGCCCACGCTGGCTCCTGGCAGGAACCTGTTGACCCATGGAGAGAAAAGCCCACACTAGAGCATGTTTCCTAGTGGGACTTGTGACCCTGTGGGGGACCCACACTGGAGCACACTGTTCTTGAAGAACTGCACCCCTTGGAAAGGGACCCACACTGGAGAAGTTTGTGAAGAACTACAGCACATGGGAAGGATTCACACTGGAGTGTTCATGGAGAACTGATTCCCATTGGAGTGACCTCATACTGGAGTAGTGTAAAGAATGCTCCCTCTGAGTAATGGCAGAAACAACCTGTGGTGAACTGACTGTAACTCCCATTCCCCATCTCCCTGTGACTCTGGAGAGGGAGGAGGTATAGCTTGGAAAGGATGGAGGGATGGGGGAAAGGTGGCTTTAAGACTTATTTTACTTCTCATTATCCTGCTTTAATTTTGTTTGTTAATAAATGCAACCAAATTTCTCAAGTTAAGTCTGTTTTGTCTGTGACAGTAATAGGTAAGTCATCTCTCCTTGTCCTTATCTCTACTTATGAACCTTTCATTGAATTTTCTGTCCCCTGTCCAGCTGCAGAGGGAAGTGATAGAATGGGTTTGGTGGGCACCTCACATCCAGACAGGGTCAACCCACCACATTTTCATTCTGAAGATGTATTCCCTCAAAGAAACGTCTATTTTTAACCCAAATAATGTTTGTGTGAATAGCTTTACAATGTGCATACTTCTGAACAGTATTCGACATGAATCAGCTCTGTGATGGATCTTACTGAATGAACACATTTTATTGAAAAAACTTAAGCTCATATACCTTTAAGAGAAGTTCCAGGGCTTTGAAGCTATGAGGAACAACTAATCAACCAAAATTCCTGCTGCCAGTAATGCTCTTTGAGCTCTGGTGGTATACTCTTTCCTCAGATGATGGAAATTCTGCATTGTCTCATAGTGTCTTGACATGATCTACTATCCACAGTGACAAGCAATCTTGGGGATAAAGTTTTCTGATTCCTACACCAATTGAGAAGCACAACTAATCTTCAGATGCTGAAGAGAAAACAAGTATTGATTTAGAATAATATTAAAAATCTTAATTTTACGATGTGGTTATTGAAAAGGAGGAAATGCATGTTTTCTACATTTTCTCTTCCAAACTGCTACCACAGGCTTGAGTTGTTTCATTTGGAACCATCATCAAGAACTGAAGCCTAAAAACCTTCAGAAATTTGGTGGCAATATTAGTGGCAAGTGTGTCTAGATATAGCCAGTCAACAACAGGGGAAAAAAAGTGGGATAGTGTAGCAGGTTGATCTTGGGTGGAAGTCAGGTGACCACTTTCACTCCTCTCCTCAGCAGGACAGGGACAAGAGCAAATATGATGGAAAAACCCCTATGATTCAAGATAAAGCCAAAATGAAAGGCTGTGTGCAAGGAAACTGGATTTTCCTCCACTGTGAAATCAAGAAAAACAAAAGATTGGTCTCTACATCCCATTAGCAGGGAAGCAGAATTAACATAATAAATGTAAATTTTCAGTTTTGTTTTATTTTGTTGGGGGTTTTTTTGGTTTTTTTGTGTTGTTTTATTTTGTTTTGTTTGGGTTGTTTTGTTTTGTTTTGTTTGTTGTTGTTGTGTTTTGGGTTTTCTGTTAATGCAGGGAATTGGTTTAACTAGTCTGCATTAGATTTTTAGCTTTTACTCTCTCCTTTTTCTTTTATTATGAGGAAAAGGGCAAAAGAAAGGAATAACTATGTAAAAACTATAGTAACTCAGGTCCTCACCTTTTTCACTATATATGTGTGAGTATCAGAATACAAGCACAAAACAATCAGGTTTTTGAGGTTAAAAAAATTCTAAATATTTCAATCTGTGTTAGACAAAAATAATTGTTATGTAATGATTTCTATATGATACAATTATTCCCATATGAATGTCTCTTATTTTTACCTAAATTAAATTGTGTGCACGAAGAAGTCAAAGATATCTGAAGCTGATACAAAGACTAAAGGTACTGTAAAAGAATATAAAATCTTTTGTTACATAATTAATGTTAAAAAATCTGCTTTACTTGTACATTTTTAGTGCTTAGTGATTGGATGTTGCATTCTGGATCAAGTGAATATTTGTGCAGTATCTTTGCAAAAAGAAAGAGATGAGTAATATTTTATTTTTCCTTAAGCATTTTTTTTTTTCCTCAGTGTTTATATATAGATCTGGAATTATCAGTGTGGTTCATAATAGGTATTTGAAGCCTTTTGCTGTGTCAAAGTCACTCCATAGAAAGTATATCAAGAGCAGTGCTCTTTTGTGTTGGGGAAATGTATGAATGCATACAGGTATTTTAGTTTTGGTTTGTTTGGATTTTTTTTTCTCCTGTTCGTTTTTCACTGTCTAGTACTTGAAAGGCTTTAGAGTAACTGGTCTTTTTAATAGCTTGACCAACTCTTAAGGCTACTAAGTCAAATGTTTCATTTTTCAAGGTCTGTGTTTAGGCCTTTTGAATCAGGAAGACTTATTTCTATTTCTATTTGTTGGGTTAAACTATATTCTCAATGACAAGGATATAGCAAAGGTAGTATTTTCTTCTGATGTAAAAGAACATTGTCTATACATGCCTTAATATGTTTTGAGACAAACTGTAGGAGAAAAAATTCATTTTCCTGTGAGTTTGTTATTCTCAAGACTCCCAAAATTATATAAAGTGAAGAAAGCTAATAGTCCTGTTTATTAAGTCAGGCTTTGTTACATTAGATTTTATCAGGTAATTAATGGAGTTTGACAAATAAAATGAGAGAAATAGTTTCCACAAAGAATCCAACAAGTATAATCCCCAGTAATGTAAAATAGCTCTAGAGAACCTACTACTAAGTGAACTCATTACTTTTTTTAGTCTCATTTGATGTCTGAATTTTGAACTTATGCTGATTTAGGTTATTTTCCTCAGAAATTATGTTTTGTTCAATTTAACTATGAATTGATTTATAAATAAATGGTAAAATATTTTACAATCAGGTTTTTCGTTTATACTTCTTGAAAAAATGCCATCACTGTTCACTCTTTTTCTACCTGTTGGGAAGTATGGTATCTTTGAAATGTCTTTACTACAGTCCAATCGTGGTAGGCTCTGGAAACATGGTACTTTATAACAAAACACCCTCTTTCATTAATTTTTGCCCACATGAGCATTCTTCTGAACCTGGATTCTCTCCTTCTACAGTACACTATCATTTTATGAACAAATGTGTACATTTGCAATATAAATAAGAAATTAATAGAAGCAGGAAAGGAAAACAAATTACAACATTCTCAACAATTCTGGTCTATCAAATCCCAATGAAGATTATAACAAACCACTCTCATCCCACTTAAAAAATATCATACTTTTAATAACGCTGGGAATAACTTTTGGTATTTCTGTCCTGTAAACAGAACAAACATAGCACAATGTCATATAATGAGGAAAGAGAAAGTGTCTGAAACCCATGCAGTTCCTCATAAAGGCTATTACAGCCCACTACAAATATTTTGTTGTTTTGTTATTTTTTTCCTACCAGAAAACAAATGGATGGAAAGGTCATGAACTATATTGAAAATACTAGATTAGGCNTTTTGTTTTGTTTGTTGTTGTTGTGTTTTGGGTTTTCTGTTAATGCAGGGAATTGGTTTAACTAGTCTGCATTAGATTTTTAGCTTTTACTCTCTCCTTTTTCTTTTATTATGAGGAAAAGGGCAAAAGAAAGGAATAACTATGTAAAAACTATAGTAACTCAGGTCCTCACCTTTTTCACTATATATGTGTGAGTATCAGAATACAAGCACAAAACAATCAGGTTTTTGAGGTTAAAAAAATTCTAAATATTTCAATCTGTGTTAGACAAAAATAATTGTTATGTAATGATTTCTATATGATACAATTATTCCCATATGAATGTCTCTTATTTTTACCTAAATTAAATTGTGTGCACGAAGAAGTCAAAGATATCTGAAGCTGATACAAAGACTAAAGGTACTGTAAAAGAATATAAAATCTTTTGTTACATAATTAATGTTAAAAAATCTGCTTTACTTGTACATTTTTAGTGCTTAGTGATTGGATGTTGCATTCTGGATCAAGTGAATATTTGTGCAGTATCTTTGCAAAAAGAAAGAGATGAGTAATATTTTATTTTTCCTTAAGCATTTTTTTTTTCCTCAGTGTTTATATATAGATCTGGAATTATCAGTGTGGTTCATAATAGGTATTTGAAGCCTTTTGCTGTGTCAAAGTCACTCCATAGAAAGTATATCAAGAGCAGTGCTCTTTTGTGTTGGGGAAATGTATGAATGCATACAGGTATTTTAGTTTTGGTTTGTTTGGATTTTTTTTTCTCCTGTTCGTTTTTCACTGTCTAGTACTTGAAAGGCTTTAGAGTAACTGGTCTTTTTAATAGCTTGACCAACTCTTAAGGCTACTAAGTCAAATGTTTCATTTTTCAAGGTCTGTGTTTAGGCCTTTTGAATCAGGAAGACTTATTTCTATTTCTATTTGTTGGGTTAAACTATATTCTCAATGACAAGGATATAGCAAAGGTAGTATTTTCTTCTGATGTAAAAGAACATTGTCTATACATGCCTTAATATGTTTTGAGACAAACTGTAGGAGAAAAAATTCATTTTCCTGTGAGTTTGTTATTCTCAAGACTCCCAAAATTATATAAAGTGAAGAAAGCTAATAGTCCTGTTTATTAAGTCAGGCTTTGTTACATTAGATTTTATCAGGTAATTAATGGAGTTTGACAAATAAAATGAGAGAAATAGTTTCCACAAAGAATCCAACAAGTATAATCCCCAGTAATGTAAAATAGCTCTAGAGAACCTACTACTAAGTGAACTCATTACTTTTTTTAGTCTCATTTGATGTCTGAATTTTGAACTTATGCTGATTTAGGTTATTTTCCTCAGAAATTATGTTTTGTTCAATTTAACTATGAATTGATTTATAAATAAATGGTAAAATATTTTACAATCAGGTTTTTCGTTTATACTTCTTGAAAAAATGCCATCACTGTTCACTCTTTTTCTACCTGTTGGGAAGTATGGTATCTTTGAAATGTCTTTACTACAGTCCAATCGTGGTAGGCTCTGGAAACATGGTACTTCATAACAAAACACCCTCTTTCATTAATTTTTGCCCACATGAGCATTCTTCTGAACCTGGATTCTCTCCTTCTACAGTACACTATCATTTTATGAACAAATGTGTACATTTGCAATATAAATAAGAAATTAATAGAAGCAGGAAAGGAAAACAAATTACAACATTCTCAACAATTCTGGTCTATCAAATCCCAATGAAGATTATAACAAACCACTCTCATCCCACTTAAAAAATATCATACTTTTAATAACGCTGGGAATAACTTTTGGTATTTCTGTCCTGTAAACAGAACAAACATAGCACAATGTCATATAATGAGGAAAGAGAAAGTGTCTGAAACCCATGCAGTTCCTCATAAAGGCTATTACAGCCCACTACAAATATTTTGTTGTTTTGTTATTTTTTTCCTACCAGAAAACAAATGGATGGAAAGGTCATGAACTATATTGAAAATACTAGATTAGGCAAAATAGTAGTAAGAAAAAAAAAAGAAGAGAAAAATATTTCAAACAATCCACTCAAAGCCTATGTGAAGTTTGAACCTCCTATAAATGCAAGAAACAATTTTTTTCTGAATTTAAAATAATTAGATTTTTTTTTAGTTTCTTTAACCATAATGTTTGCTTTTAATGAAGATTTACTTGATCTACATTAATCTGAGGAAGTAGAAGAGAATTTATTTTAATAATTCTTGAAGATGTGGACTAAGAAATACCAAGAATAGATTGGTATTCATTAAGCAATAATTTGGAGGGAAATAAAAAGAAAGAAATGAGAACAGAGAATCTGGTTGATGATTGTTGGTTTTCCTATGGGATTAAGACGCCTTATCTCACAGTGCCTTCAGTACCTTCAGTGTTAAGAAGACTTTTTTTTTTTAGTGCTCAATTCATTTAATCAAAAGCATAAAAATTAGTCATCTCCTGCTTTTTTTTTCCTAACCAAATATTAAAAATTAAACTCAATCAATAACGTGATTAAAATATATTTTCTCTAGGACATAAATTTTTGGCAGATAAGAAAGTATATAGTACCACATCCATTTCAAGCATTCAAGCATCTTTAAAAGGTATATTAAAGGAAAATGGAGCACAGCTTTTTGAACTACCACGATATTGTATCAGCCATGGAAGCAAACGGAAAAAAAACAATGCTGGAACACTTCCAAGTTTTGCAGAACAAACTCTAGATAACATAGGACAATCATTAACGAAGGAGACTAAATTATAATTCTGTCTTCTTGCATAAAGATGGAACCTTTCCTAGTTGCAGTTTTCAACTTAATTGAAGTATTATTGAAGACTTCTTTTTACAAAGACAACTGTTATCCCTATGAAATTAAAACATTTTTGAGGAACAATCTGGTCACTGAATAGTTTCTTCCTTCGTAATGCTAATTATTCTTATAAAGAAGACACAAATATCCAGTTTTCAGGCACAAAACATGTAAAATATGACTTTCAGATGAGCAAACATTTTTCATCATTTGTTCTGAGACTGTGTATTTTCATTATAGACCATTAGCTATCTAAGGTTGCTTCTGAAAACCAGAGCACTGGACTGGTCCCCCACAGAGTTTTTATTGTCCAGAGTGAAGGGGGGAAAAGTGAGGCAGGCATACTTTACCCCCCAGGCCCTCTTGTCTTCAGCACTCACCAGTGTTGCTCACCCCTCTCCTGCACAGCCGTCCTAGAGCAGGAATCTCCCTACCGCCCAACCATCAGAGGCCATTAGTTCTCAGGCTTCAAATAATGAAGCCTTCCATCCCACCCCTGCTAAGGTTTTCTGTTCTCAGCTTAGTGGGCTACCTTCTCACTTCCTCAGTTTGCCAACATCTCATGGTATTAATGGGAAAATTTCAGCAAAAGGAATATACCCTATAACAGAGTTCTTGAGGTCAAAGATTTCTTTACTCGCAAGACAGGATATCCATAGTGCCTTGTTTACACTAGTTTCTGCCAGCTTGTGAAGACGTTTTGTAGGTTGTGAAGAAAGTAGTCACCTTAAATAGCTAAAAAAAGGGGTTTGTCTCCTTTGGATGCAAAGTAAGTTTCTTTTTTGACAATGTATTCTGTGGCAACTGAGGATGCATAGTCATTCCCTCTGCAACAGCTGTAGTCATCCACATCTGCAACATAGGTTACTGAGCACAGATAAATTATTTGTCTTAAGAACTGACCAGTTGCAAATAAATTACTTAAACTGTAAAAGTTGGCAATTTCTCAGTAAAGAAACAGTGTTATAGGAAAAAAAAAAAAAAAAGGAAAGGATTAAGATCAAACATGTAAAGTAAATTTGTTAATTTTTAAAAATACCTATTTTTCTCAAAAAGAATAACAAAAAATACTCTATGCAACTTAAGAAGCTGCCCAGTTTAGTATACAAAATGACACAACATAGACACATTTTTCTATGTCTAAAAGAAATTGTTGACTGGCCAACAATTTCTGTAGCTGTAGCTATTTTTAGGTGTAGCTATTCTTAGGTATAACTAAAGCAAAAAACCAGTAACTTACACCTTGAGGACTTAATACTGTTTTCAAAAAAAAAAATTATTTCCATATTCAGTTTATGTTGTCATTTTTATACATACAGTACAACTGAGAAAATAGACAATTATTAAAAAAATCCTTTAGATATATTTAATTGATACAGCTGTTATCAAAGCTCTAGACAGGATTTTGATATTTTTCCTACACTTGATAGGAATTTTAAATCATGCATTTTATGTAAGATCATATAAATAAAAATTAGACTGAATTCCTGCCCAGATATTTAACAGATCTGCTTGCATTTGGAAAAATTTAAATTCAAGAGACTGAAGTTTTTATCAGCCAAGTTACACTTTGAGCACTCTACAATTTAACAGATATGATAACACTAGAAAGTAATCCCATTTAAATTCTTTTTAAAATATACAGATCTGGATTTCCATTTTGTTCTCTTTTGCTTCTGGAATCTTCAGTGCCTCAATACCGGGTACATATGACTTACTGAATTTCATATTTTATGAGTCTTAAAAAGATTATAAACCTCTAAAGTATACGGTATAAAAGTATTTACTAATTTTGCAAATTAATGACTACAGTGACTTGGTTTATAATAGATAGTGCATCAAAAGTACATAGTACTTGATCTTCGTGCCATGAAGTGTTCAATAACTATATATTCTATATTATTTCCCACTGAGTCATCAGTAGGAGACTCTGATTTCTCCACTGAGGTGTAAAAGAACACATTTCAGATTGTTTAGCTTCTCATGGCTTTCCCCTCTTATTTGGAAGAGAATTTCCAAAGACCAGAGAAGATTAATTTGTTACTAATCTATTTAGCTTTCTTGAAGTTATCTGTCTATGATCAGATTTTTGTTTAAGACTGAATTGTTCCTCATTTTGACTTCAAATATTCAATATAATTTCCTCTATTTGCATTCCAAAAGCTCATGTGTCTTCCATTTTTGATGTAGTCCCTAAACAGCAACCAAAATCATCAGAAAGCAAAAAGAGGGAATTCTCTGAATTACTGGAAACATGCAAACCTTTGCCTAATTATTTTAAAAAGTATTCCTTCACTTTTATTCCATAAGTATAAAACTGATGTCTCCATTGCCTTACAGCATCAAATATACTACATAAAAATCTCACATCATTATTGCATCTATCATTATATTATCCTAGAACTAAATATTTATTCTTCCATTCATATTCTTGAGGCAAAAAACACTGGCAGACCAGGGGGAGCATATGGTACTTAGAAACTGATCACAGATCTTCTGCATACCATCTGAAAGCCTTGCTCACAAGCTTGCTCTCAAGTCCCCCTCAGATTCTTTCATTTTGAGAATCCTCATTAGTAGTAATAACATGTGCACAATTAAAGCCTAATGAAGTATCAATGACAACTTTAAGTTGTTTTATTTACACTCAAAATTACTCAAAAGCTTCTACCTAGCAGGTGTTCTACTTGGAAATTGTGTTCTTCAAGCATGATAATGCTGTCAATAGAAAGATAGCTGCTGACTTTTTTTCTCATAGCTAAGAGGTTGCAGAACAACCTTTTGCTTCCATAATATCATTTCTCCTTCCCTTTCAAAAATGTAGTTTCTGTTGTCTCTTTGAAAAAACCTTTAGTTATTCTACTTCTTTGGGCATGCTTTCTTCACTCTAGATTTTTTGTGTTAATTTTGGGTTCTCCCCCCCACCTCTTCTTTGGTTCTGTTTTTGTTTTGATTTGTTGGGTTTTTTTTAAATTTCATTTTTCAGTTTTTCCTCTTCTTTGCTCAACCAAATATGCCCAACATTTCAATATAGTCTAAGCCATGCCTCACTCAATTCACTGTAAGACTGAAATCTTCTATGTGCATTTGTCTTCTGTCTCTCCTACTCTGTGTTTTACATTGTAAAGTTGTTTTCTTAAGGATGACTGTATATTCCTTTGATGAGCAACTCCCATCTGCTTTATCTGGTAGCTCTTAACTTCAGGAATGTATATGCAAACAAAGGATATGCTGTACTGACAAATGCAAAGAGGTTTGTGTCTGTTGGTAACAAGTTTTCCATTGCAAACAAAGGGATTTTCTTATTTCCTCTATATCCCATCCAGAGACCAGAATAAAATAGGTATGAAGGCAGTAAGTCTTCTATGTGATCCATTCAAAACAGGTCTCAACCTCTCTATTAATAATTATTCTTTCCAAGATTTTATCAGTTATATTGTAATAACTTTTATAGAAGTTTTTGTCAGACTTGTATAACACAGTTCACTTATTATCCATCTTGTTATCCATCAACAGAAGTATAGCAGAGACAAACTTTTAGAATCATATGTGTTCTATTTCTCTTAAGATTTTTTCCAAGCACAGCAAGAATAGGTTTACTGGAGAAGGTTTCCAGTAAAGAAATAAAGAAGAAAAGTTTCTATCTTTTCTAGTTCAACAGGATTTTTTTTGTTGGTTGCTTTTTGGTTTGTTGTTTTGTTGTGTTTGATCCTGTGCAGAGCTATAGNACAGGATCTCAAAGGTCTCTTCCAACCTTGTTAATATTGTGATACTATAATACTGAGTTTGATTTGCCTTCTGTTATATAAAAAGCTGATAAATAACAAGCATTTTGAAACATTTTTGGGCGATATAAAATGAAAGCAAGCATTTATTGAAAGGGATGGTAAATTTCTTTGGCTATAAAGAACTGAGTAAATGATGCATATTGCCATATCATCACCCCCAGTTATTATAATTAATAATTATAATAGCAATTGCTACAAAAATTTAATATAATACAGAATTATAGTATTTTAATATAATCAACATATTTAATGAAATATTATTCAGAAATTATATTCCTTGCAAAAAAAAAATCAGTATATACAGATCTTTAAAAAACAATCCACAGTGAAATATGTCATGAAACTTAAGATTGTTGATTCAAGACTAATCAGAATAATGCTCATTTCATACAACCTACAGAATTTTTGGGAATATTCTATTTCTTTTATTAATATCATACACAGATAATACATAGATTATGCACAGATAATACAGGGTTTTTAGTAGACATATGATACATATGTCAGGATGAACATGAGAAAATTTACTTCATTATCAAAATTTTCTTTTGAAAGCTTGTTGTAGGTTGGGAAATAA